>CM035591.1:15598744-15708372 GCA_020423425.1 Chrysopa pallens | reverse complement strand
AATAGCGTTTCACAACCATGAAAATAATTAGTAACCCATCTAAATTCTTTCTAATATAGGTATCAAAAATACATTCTTAAAGTTAAACTGGTTTAAAATGTTTCGATCAGAAAAAAACTCGATTTTCAATTATATAAACTTTAATTTCTTTAAAAATTCAAATACTTTTATTACTCGACTACGGAAAAGCCAAGAATATACTTAATGTTATTGCAGTCTATGTTTGTATGTACGTATGTTAGTGGGCATGAACGTATGTTCCACCATAGCAGTTCAACTGGTCAACCGATTTTATACAGAGAGGTGTCCACAGTTTCGTTATTGCAGTCCGAGTGTTACAGCCTATATTTACTAAGAACCTAACAAATATGGTGGAGAAATGAATAAAAAGTGAAGATAAAACATAATCTTTGAAATACGTCTTAATGAATGTGGTATCAAATGAAAGAGCTTAATTAGTACATTTCAAAAAGATATACATTATAGTTACTTAATTCCCACATAACTTCTAAACAATTTATCAAAAATCAGCAAAAGAAGGAAGAGACATGTGAATTTTTGGAATTATAACTTTTTGGCACGTTTAATATTAATGGGGTTATAGCGCAAATATAAATAAAAGATATAACTATAAAAGATGTATTATAAAGAATTATAAAGAATTATGATGTAGAAAAAAGAATGTAAAAAGATAATGTAATATGATAATGTAAATATGATAAAAATGAAAGGAAAAATAAATTACAGGCGATCTGAGTTCGGGAAGTAGGGGGGGTGAGTTTTTAAGGGTAAAATTCGGTTTATCTGAATTTACGGCAAAACTACAAGTTCTAAGAAAAAAATTAAATGGCAGAGTTGTAGGTAATAGAAAGATCTACAGCTTTTGTATTTACACTTTTTTCACATAACCTCAAAATTTATGCGAAAAATTTAAATAACCAAGTTTTTGGTTTTTTATTTTTTTTCTCCGAAATTTGGGGAAAACTTATCTTTTTATGTTCCAAATACACTGTAATTTTTTTGATTGAAAATATTTATTTTTTCATCTTATTTTGAATAAATATCGAAAAAGCACCCTAATTTTCAATCGAAAAATTTTGAGGTTATGTGAAAAAAGTGTAAATACAAAAGTTATAGATCTTTTTATTACCTACAACTTTGCCATTTAACTTTTTTCCATAGGACTTGTAGTTTTATATTTTTCCTTTCATTTTTATCATATTATCTTGCGTTTACAATGGGTTTTATCCTACTATAATTTTCTTCTTCTTTTTATCATTTTTTAAGGTTTCTACTCTAGTCTATTGTACTATGTTTCGAATTTAAATATAAAACCATAAAATTATTAGTTTTTAAATTATACGTTACTCCTGTCATTGATTCATATTTGAAGCACTAATTGCTTTGAAATAAATAATTAAACTAAAGGAAGGCCAAAGCAAGGGTTATAAATTTTTTTTAGTATGTATGTACATGTTGAACATATGTATTCGTTCTTGCAATACGTTAATATGAGAGATGTAACATCCAAAAAGTGTGGTCAACCCAAATTTGTCCTGTGGAGTATTAAATGAAATCTCAATTATTACAGTTGCAAAATATATACACAAATTAAACAGCATCTACTTAACCCCAACACATTTTGAACAAAAAAAAAAAGTTTAAAGAACTTCTTCTGCGGTAAAAGATGCAAATGTCATTTCTACCTCTATATAACCCATATTATATACAACCCATATATATCATAACACAATAAATAGTTTTATAAAAGTTATAGGTAGAATCTAACTATCAGTGTTCATAATAATATTAAGTGATAAACAATCAAGATACATATTTCTGTATAACTCACACAATTTCGTAGCATCACTATGTTTATATAATAAATATTTGTTTGTAAAATAGTGCTATTTTGTATCAAATACATGGTAGATGGTTGATAATAGTAGTGGAAGCAGAGAACCTGTAACCCACGAGTTATTTTATTAAGGGCTATAGCATTATACGGGATGTATTTAAAAGAAAAATAATTTGTTCATCTGAATTTATTTATTTTTTACACTCCTAGAAATTATGGGGAAATGTGGTGAAAAATTTCCAATTTGTTATTGTTATTTATTTTTATTAATGTATTTGACTTATTACAAAATTAATAACCAAAATTAAATGCCGTCCAAGACACATAAGTAAATGCCGCCCTAATTATTAAATTGATTTATTTTTTATTTATAAAAATTTAAATAAACTAAATTTGTAATTTTTTCAATTGCCTTCCTCCAAATTTTTGCACACCCGGCTCAGGTTTCTCAGCTTTAAAGTTCAATCGACAAAACTGTTTTGTCCTTTTTGCAATAAAATGAAATAAGTTGCTTAAAATTGTTTATATACTGCTTTTAAAATCACTGTAATTTTAGGTACAAAAAACCTTTCCCGACATATACATTCTTCGTATTAATAGAAAACAGTGACAATTTTGAAAAATCAAATGTATACCATTTTCAATTGCAAATTCTTGGTCTCTTAATCATCTTTACTATACATGTATTAGTTTGTTTACACGCTCATTTATTTTGTGCCAGTGTAACTGTGTACAAACTAATTTTCACAAGTAACTCATTTTGTGTGAATTCAAACTTGAATTGTTTGCTCAAAATAAAAAATGAAGCGTTGCTGATTTGATTGGTTGTATGGTTGTACTTTTCCATAAAATTTCAAATATAATCATTTGCATCTATCCATTTTCTCTCAGAGATCCAAACTGATCACAGGAACTTATAGTCGTTTTTATGAACAATATTATTATTTTTTATCTGAAAATTTATTTGAAATGATTGCAAATTTTTGTTCTCAACATTTCAACATTTAAATTTGTCTCAGCATTATGGGGTTAGGGGTTATCAGAATTTTCAAAAAATCAATTTGCATTTTCGTTAAGTGTAATATCTTAAAAATATTCTCTGAAAATTTCAAGTTGATTCGATAATTAGTTTTTGAGTTATTCGACAAATAACAAAGAGAACTCGGGAACTTCTAAATCTAGTGTGAAACTTTAAACGTGTTTTTCTCAAAACTATGTTTTTGAACTGGTGACAACTGTAACTCGAAAACCGCTCAGTAGATTTGAATGAAACTTATACAGCTTTTAGAAAACATAAAAAGCTAGTGCCTGATACCTGAAGGATTTTTTTTTTAAAAAAAACTTCGATTTTTTAACAACAATTAATTGTTGATTTTTCCCGAAAATCAGAAAAAAAAATTCCAGAGGCCGCCATTTTGTTAATTTTTGTTAATTTTGAAAAAAAAAATTCAGGCACAAGATTATCTATCCATAAAAGTAATTTTTTTTGTTTCATTGATTTTAAATGAATCTCCAAGGAGCTGTGATGGTCACCGCAAGGACCCATTATTAAAACCTGGTTCAACTTAGACCGCCATAACTTGTAAAATAATGAAAAAAAATTTTTGAAATTTTATTGAAGTAATCTTAAAGTATGATGAAATGATACTATGTTTTTACTTATGTGAAATAAACTTAATTACTAGTAAAAAAAAATTATTAAAAAATGGCATTTTTTCACGCTCCTGACTACACCTAACCCCTTATACAAAACACTGTTTAATTTTATATTTGGTCATTTGAATATAATCAATTAAGAATATTCATCAAGGTTGCTTTACGAAATATCTATACTTATTCCATTTTATTACGTTACTTCTTAAAGAAAATTGATGATTTAAAAAAATGCATTAGCCCATCAATATACATCTCAAATGAACTAAAGAAACAGACGTCTTTTTATTTATAAGCAAATCACATCCATGATATCGCCGATTTTACACAAATCGCTTCGTGTGCGATGTGTCCTAGAAATCAATGAGTTATACATTATAGTTTATTATTAAAATTTTTCATATTTAAAAATAAAAACATGTCAATGTTTGTTTATGTTCAATCGAAATTCGATACATGTCCTGAAACCTATCAGGTTTAAAAGGTGCATCCAATAAAGCATCTCATAAATTTTTTTAAATACATAATTATGCTTAAAAGAAAAGGGTTGAGTAGTAGCGAGTGTTAAGTAAATACTAATAATATCCCGCAATATTTATATTGTTGAATACATGCTATACTTTTATCACATATATATTGTTGCAACTGTTGTGTCGTATACGGATAGAGATTACTTTCCATAAGAAAATTACATGTACGAAATCGCACTGTGCGCTATGCATAATCAATTACTGAAACCGTAAGACATCCATCATGATGCGACCACAATCGTATGTAAGTTTACATTCGTTAGCAACGTTGTCATATACATTAGCTTTCACCTATAGTATTACTCAGTTAAACAAATGTTCAACCCAAAAAATTTATAATTATTATGTTAATCTAATTGAATGATAATTCATTTAATTAATATGTAAACAAACTAGTTTGTTCAAAATTTCATAAAACTTTTATTCGGCAACTCAAATATTGCAATCAATATCAATTATCAACCTGGTAGTAAGCTTTTTTACAAGTTTGCTTAAATAGAAAGGATGAGTTGAAAATTCAATTGCCCTTTCGAATATAAAACATAAGTTTCATAAATGTGATAAAAATGAATAAATTAATGAATATTTTAAAAGTTTTCTATTAAAGGATTTGTGGTACTTGAAAGTGGATATGACAGCGATTGTATGTATATCAAATACGGAAATTTTTAAACAAATTTGGTGGGTGTGTTTTACTTACAGTCTGACTATCCTGAATATAAAGACGTCTGTTTCTTTAGTTAATTTGAGATGTATATTGATGGGCTAATGCAAAGACCTCGAATATGTAAAAATTGACTGGCGCCGATTTTTTTGTTAGTCATAACCAAAACAAGAGCTAATTACGTCAAGGAACACGATTTGAATATCAACCTATAAGAAGCTATTTTAATGCCACGCTTTAATGCCATATATATATATATATATATATATATATATATATATATATATATATATATATATATATATATATATATATATATATATATATATATATATATATATATATATATTTATATATATATATATATATAAATATTACAAACATTTTCTGAAAAATGTTCATTCAAGTTCTTCATCCCATCAAATGAGGGTAGATTCGCTTCTGCTTTTAATCAGATTTTTGTCGCTGCAAAAATCTTAACTGTTATGGCATGATCATTTTGATCAAATAAATGTTTTGATAAATCAGTGTATTAATGGCTCCATCCACATAACTTTTACAATTGTTTCTGACAACAATAACAATTTTAACTCTTCAAATTTAACTTTCTCGAAACTTTTATAGAAATTTCATAAACCAAACTACATTGTGTAATTTAGGCATTATTTCTATTGTTCACAAAATACTTAGTAGTTTAGATGTAGCATAAATTATAGACACTGGTCAATAATGTAAAACCATTTAATCAAAAAGGGGGCAATACAAAAATTCACACGGGTACTAAAGGCTTAGTTCCCACACATATTAAACTTTTTATTGAAACAAGAAAGCATAATTATAAAAAGCTAAACTTGAAAGTGCAAAAAAAAAACTTGAGAGTGCAACAATTTTCGTATAAAATATAGCTATTGCAGCTTCATAAACTTAGCAGTTTTATGGAAACAAAACAGCTGTTTATTCCGTTAAAATTATCTCCTTAAATGAGCGTGTGTGAAGATTGTGCATATCAAATTTAAATGAATAACTATTTTTGAGGCATTTATGCACAAAGATAAAAAAAAATAAAAAGAACAATGCATATATAATAAATTATATTCGTATCTACATACAAATAAAATAAATAAAAAATAAAAATATTTTAAATATTAAAAATTGTTAACTGTTTTTTTCTACAAAACCGCATTCAATAAGATACTTAAAACGTCTATATTAGTCTATACATTAATGTTACAATATACACCTTTTGTTTATTCTCCAAAATATTAAAAGTTTTTACTTTTTTTTTTTGTATAAATAGCAGCACATATTTCAATTAACTTTATTTTCTACCTTTCTGAATTAAATCATATTGTAATAAACATTATACATTTTATTATGAAAACTTGTGTCGTTATATTATGGAAAACAAAGTTTATTTGAAAAGTTTTCATGAAAAAAATACAACAACCAACGTAACCGCAAATATGTTTTCTACATTCTTTTTACTAGCGTTCTTGACTTATTTTCATAAATAAAATGTACGAGCTTTGTTAAATATTAATAAATGGAGCTTTTGATTTCCATTTGACTAATGAATGATATGTTAGGTCGATAGGGTTGAATAAATGATTTACCTGGACATGTACAAAAAGGTGGTGCAGAATGATCCCAAACAGGCCATAAAATAGATACACTTTCAAGCATATTTCAAGCATATAGCCCCGCGATACCTAGAAAGTCTAAGGCCGTGTGAACAGTTCGTTTTAGAAAAAAACTATAGGTAAGTATATAGAAATAATTTGGAACTTTACCAATAAATTTTCGTTATATTTTTTATATATCAATGTAAATGTGATAGAGAATAGTAATTAGTAAATTATTTTACTCATTACTAAAATTATTATATTGACGTACTGAAAATATTAAAATTGTATTACATAATAACACATATTTGACAATTGTAAATGATTTAACTATTATGCTATATAAAATAAACAAAAATGACATTTGAGAAACATTTTTTATTGATTAATATGTTAGTTTGTGGAATCTAAATATGATAAAATCCCAAAGTGCCCCCTTTTGCTGGGGTTCGTTTTATTATTTGATGGGGGTTTATGATGCCACACTAATAATTTGTGATTTTTACAATAATACTTTCTTGTCAAATTTTATTAAATTTTCTATAGGAATATGTCTTTTTTAAGTTAATTTTTCATTTTATGTATTCAAAATATTCTAAAAACAAAGCAAAAAATTTAGTAAAAATTACTAAATTACTAAAGTAATATTTAATTTTTTTTAACTCATTTATAATCTTTTAGGAGGCATTCTAACTATATATAAAATGTAAGGGAAAAAAGACGTTGAATCGAACGATCAACGGTTACTGAGATATTGTTATTCAAAGTAGGACATTTTTTCAAAAATTTTTAATATTTTTTTCTTATTTTAGCAAAACATGTTAGGACAACAACCAACAGTGTTAATTGTTAGATACTTGACATTGGTATAGTATCAATGTGTAATGTGTGAGACATTTTTCATATTTAGCATTTATAGAATACTTTAAATATGTAGTATATTCAGATACAAATACATTATTGAAGTTGCTAAAGTTGCGGTATATGCTAAAACTTCACGAAAGTATGCTTCAAGCAAATTGTCTGTTTTAAAAATAATAAACAATTTTTCTTCTTGAATATTTCGGATTTTATGGTTTAAAAGTGGGGTCGATTGCACTGTATGGATTTTTTTTTCCAAATTTAAATTTATTTTTATTCAAGAACACGCCTCCATAATTTCATCTCGTTCAAGAAACCCCAAAATAAACTGATGTCAATTGAAATGACTGTGCCACCTGACCCACCGTATTACGAAAGATACCATGTGGATGACTAAAAGGTTGAAATAGTACTTATGGTTGCAAAAAGTTTGCCATTAAGTGCTCTATATTTTGTAAAGAATGTATAGGTACAGATAGCGAAAACGCTAAGATACCGGAAATATCCCAACATGATACTGACAAAGATATGGATAATAAAGTTGATATTGCATTCGATAAAATAAATATTCAAGAATCGACTTGTTAATCTATGCAATAAACCAAAAATTAAATATATTTGTGTGCAAATTAATTTTAAATATGTATATAGTATAATTTTTGTATTTCTGCAAATGCAAATAGAAGTTGTGAATTTGAATTTTAGTAAATTACATTAAAATAGTTTAATTTATGCTCGACATATATAATATGATAAGTCAAAATATATCATCAACATTTAAGCATTGGAGTTAATAAAATCATTTCAACCAAAGTAGTTTTTATATTCGCCACACTTTAAGCTCCTTCCAAGCATTACTTATTATATATCTTATAATATATTTATAACTATATATACTACATATTTAAAGTATTTTATGAACGTTAATTTTTAAAAATGTTTCACGCATTACACATTAATACAAACCAATGTCGAGCAAATAACAATTCACATTGTTAGTTGTTATCTTCATTTATTTTGCTGAAGTAAGAAGAAAAAATTAAAATCCAAAAAAAATTCCCAACTTTCACTGACAATATCTCTGTAACCGTTGATCTTACAGCAATTTAAATGCATCCCTGTCTTAAAATTCCAATTCAATCATTCTTGTGGGAAAAATGATCAGAAAAACTAATTATAGTTTAAAATGCTTTGTAAAAAAGTTGTAAATTTTATTACTATCTCAAACTATTACATTAATTTTTTTTAAATATAAAGCATAGTTTAGCCATAAATCGTACAGAATGTATGCATCTGTCTACTTGCCATTAACACGAAAACAAAAACATCTGTGTGAAATTCTGCAATCTGTTCCAAAAAAATTGAGTTTGACTTCATTTTAATCAAACAATGGATCTATTGATGCTACTAATATGTATCTTTTGACATAAAACTCATAACAGAAGAATAATCGAAAAATAGATAACATTTTTTAAAGTTTTCTTTTAAATTTATAAATTTAACAGAATTTTAGGTAAAACATTTGCAAAAATAAAATTGAATTATTTCATTATTATTAAATAATGGACCTTTTAAATTTACGGGAAGAAATCAAATAATTTTGAAAAAATTAAAATAAATTAGTCACAATTTATTTTTAAAATTAATTACCGATTTTTGATCTATTATGTTATACAATTAAAATGATAACTAAAGTGGTTTGGCTAAGAATTTAAATAAAATATTTAAAAACAATTTTTAAAAAACAATTCTAACTGAAAATAAAATTTAATAAATTCAATAGCGTAGTAAATATTTTTTTAAAGGGAAATAAGAGATTTGGTATGGTGTAAATTCAATGATAACAAAATAAAATGAAAAGTAAATATTTAATCAACTGTTTCCAATTGGTGGCACAATTTTATTTATTTTCTAATATGTAAAAATGAGGCAATTTATTAAAAAATGTTTTACAGAATTATTTTACTTTTTATTTTCAAACGAAATGTCTTTATAAAGAATGTACGCTATAGGTTGTGTACCCATGCGCAAGTTAAAAATTTATTTATTCAAAATTTTTTAAATTATTTTATCTTATCTGCTAATGATTGAAGATTTACATATTTGTACAAAACAATATGCGTATCATAGTTTCGTTAAGCCAACCAAAATATATACTTTAATGGAACGTATGTCGGATTACGCAAATTCTGAATACGAACAAACATTCAATAATTCGTTTCTGTTATTTGCGAATATGAATAAGCGAATACGAATGGCCTGTAACTCGAAAGTAGTCCATTCTAAACGCTGTACGTAGATATTTTCCCTAGTTTATATTCCTCTTAAACAAAATGAAAATAAAAAATAATTTTTTTAAACATTTGTTCATAAGTTGCTGCTTATCGCTATAATTGTGCTATTAAGTAAGTAATTGACCACCCACTGACGTAACCTAGTTACCGATGTAAACCGATCACCAAAGTTAAGCAACAAAAAACACAGTCAGAACATGGATGGGTGATTGTCTAGTATTTCTGTGTAATGTTGTTGTATAGACTGAATATATACCCACTGTAGCCACTATATGACTTTAGTAGTTGTAAAGTTGAAAAGTGACTTAAAAAAAGTAAATTATTATAATGAATATTAATATATAAAAATGTCTTCATAACCATATGAGCTGCGAATTTCTAGTCGATTAGGTTGTTAGTTATTCCCTTCCATTGTTTTTACAAGTCTATATATAAATATAACATAAATTCGTTGATTAGAATTTATTTAGAAACAAAAAAGTTTTATTATTTCAAAAAAATACAATTTCTTCACAACAATTACTTTAGTTATAATAACAATTTAAAATTATTACAAGTGTCACGAGAGGATCTGTTTCACGAGAACGGAATTACAACTTAATTTCATTTCACCTTCAATTCTTTCCTGTAAATAATATAGAAATAGGATTGTCTAATGTAAAGGTTGAAAGAACGCACACGGATTAATAAATTACCTGAAATACGTAACCTCGAGGCAAGAGCCTACATCACTTGATATCAAGTAGGCTCTTGACTGTTCAGCTTATTTGACTTCGAATATCGAATTAACTAGATGAAATATAAGTTGAAAATGTCTAAAAGAATTATTTCAAAGTTTTAAAATAATGATGCCTTAATTTCATGTGGTTATAATATGTGTATAAGATTTGAAAATGTTGAATAATCGATTACAAATAAAGTTACACGAAACAATGAAATTGAAACTTACGATGAATGAATACATTATACAACGCATAAGTCAATATACGGTCCTGGTTTGCAAGTTTTATTCAACATTTAAAAACATAATATCTTATATAATTTTTGAGCAATTTTTTGTAAAAATAGGAGACAAAAAGTCTATATCAAAGGTTTCTTTAACACAAATCTGTATTACTAAAATCAGTGAACATTCAACACTCAATCGAAAACCAAATACCACTTCTCCAGAGTATTCATTTTTTTCTTTGAATTGTTAAAAAAAAAAATTCAAAATGTCAATTTTCAACTCTATTATTCGGGCTCTCTCAATTACTTCCGCTGAGAAAGCTATCACAGATGTATATCCATGCAGTAAAGATTTTTTGGAAAAAGCATTGCGAGAATATGAAAATAATGAAACACTTTCCATCAAAAAAATGTCTTCATCAAGGGCTTTGAGCGAAGGTGATAATTATATTGCGGAGTTCTTTCGAGTAAAAATTGAAGCTGTAGTAAAAACAAACGATGGAAAAGACAAAGGTATGTTTTATTTTAATGTAAATTTTTATCTGTTTAGAAAATATGTAACTCCACACTTGAATTTCGATTATCGAATTTATTAGAATATCTGTGTCAACTTGAAATGTAAGTTTTTATTTATTTGTTACAGAACTATCAAAAAGTGTTATCGTGAAAAAACCTTATCTTGATGAGAAAAATGTACCAGCGTCAATTTTCAAATTTGAGTCGGTTGTTTACAATAACGTATTGAATATTCTCCAAAAAACTTTTGAGTCCAAATTACCTGTAATCCAAAACATCAATGCTGTTGAATCAATTGTGGTCACAGAAGATTTTCGAGACGGTGGTTGGGTTTTATCCAGTCGTCGAAAGGGAATGAACCAACAGCAAACGGAACAAGTAATGAAGGTAAGATATTTAGAAGAAAATAATGTCTTCAATTTCTTGGTGCATTAAACAAGTTTATTAATCTTTAACAATTAATCATTTCAAGTATTTTTCTATAGAAGACCAAAATATCAAAAAATTATGATATATAGCTAAGGGGTGGGGTTTGTTTTACCGGATAACATAAATAAATACACATTTTTAACAAAAATTTTTTGGCAGGATTTTACTTTCTAGTAAAAACATGTATGTTTTGAATCTAATTTTTAAGCCGAATAATTTTATTCCTTTGGGTTCTCTGATATTATTCGATGGGAATCGTATAAAATTATTAATATCTTTAGTTCCAACTCACTCTTCAAATTTGAGTTTGTATCCGATGTTGTGATTAGAGAAAGTTAAAAAATTTAATGGAAATTTTAATAATTTAATTATATTTGTTCCGCAAAAACAATTATTTTTTCCATTATAAATGTTTAATAAAAATAATGACAGTTTTTTCAATCAAACAAATACTTTTTTCAGGCTTTGGCGAAATTTCATGCTGCATCGATTGTTCAATCACAAGCAGATTCAGAAAAGTATAAAGAATTATCTAAACACGTTCAGGATCAAGTTTATTGCAAGGAAAGTGAAAATGTTTGCAAGAAAACATTAGCTGATTCATATGAAATTGCACGATATTTCGCTGAAGAATATTTACCAAAGGCCAATGAAGAAGAAGCTAATGCAATTGAAAGGTTTAAGACATACACATCAGATGAAATGTACGTTAACGCAAGAAATGTAATGAATGAAACACCAGATTTTGCAAAGGTTTTCGTACATGGTGATTGTTGGGCAAATAATATCTTGTTGAAAGAAGATAGCTCTGGAGGTAAGATTTATATTTTTTAATCATTCAAACTCATTTTATTTTAAATTCAAAAACATTTAAATTTTTCAACTCAATTGGTAATGACAAACTAAATTTTTTAATGATAATATGCTCATCTGTATTTTACAAAATAGACAAAATTTTCAAAAACATAATACATGATTATTTAACACTTTGCGATCGACTTGTATTTTAAAACGCATTTGTGTGCTTAAAATCTACTTTCGACGAATTTTATTCCTATTATTATTTTTATTTGTAACTAATTATATTTGTCTTTTCAGATTACGCAATTTTAATGAACGTTTCAACAGTTTGTCTAACAAGTCCAGCTCGTGATTTAGTATATGTATTTTCTTCAAATCCTCAGCAAGTCAATAAAACAACATTAATTAATGTATACGTTCAAGAACTACATAAACAATTAATCGAACATAAAATACACGCAAATGTAATGAAGCAATTCACTACAGAATTCATTGAATCCGAAGTCGAACGTTTTGAAATTGTAGCACTTTTAACAGCTATGTGGTTATTGGTACCAATTAGCTATAATTCATTTCCATCAGTTGATGAGTACAATAAAACGGATCGAAAAGACAAACCAAAATTAGTTGGAAAACACATTGATAAACAATTTTATATGCGTCGATTAATAGAAGTACTTCTTGAATATGTTAAATAAGCTTTAAAAAAAATTAATTATATTGTTTTTAAATTGTTTTTTTGACAAATTTTTCTTTTGTTTTTAATATTAGTTTTTTTCTTTTTGTAGCTTAAAAATGCATTTTTAAGTGAATTTTTGTTTCGAGGCTGTTTAATGAGCTTTTTTAAAATGTCTATTTGACCTCAGTAGTTAGGTTTATTTTACAAATTGTGTATATTTTTAATTATAAGTCTTTTTAGCTTAATATTTTGTAAATTTTTGTAGTTCAATACCAGTACTGTGTATGTAATATTAAATCAAAATATTTTAATTAAATGTGATAATAAATTCCAAATGAATACTATAGTAAAAATTTTGTTCTCATTATACCCATTTCGAAAAAATTTTTATTTCAGAAACAATTTCAAATTACTTCAATTGTTACAATTTTTTTCTCTACGCAAATTCTGAAAAATGAGCCTCCTGTTTGGGTTCCGTAGTATCAAAGATTTCCAACAATGTCTCAAAATGCTTCGAATTAATAGTTATCCGTTATTAAGATGTTGCGCGAATTTTTAAAAGTGAAATTTATACTTAATGTACTTAATAAACGTAAACTTGCTTTAAAACTTGAAAGAGGGTAATAAAATAATTCTAATAATATCGAAGTAATAAAAATTATTTATTGAAATATATTATGCATAATTGACAAAAATTTGATATTTTATTGTATTAAGCTCAGTTTGATACTTTAGTGAAACCTTTATTGTAGTGGGCTAAGTACTAATTCTTAAAGCTGATAATCCTTATCATGAATTTCAACAAAATTATATGTCATATCATAATTAAAATAAATTAGTAGTAAATTATACTTCGAAAAGTGTAACTTAGTGTTATTCAAAAAACTAGTACGGAGACAATCATAAACAATTCCTACAGTACGAAAAAACTGCTCTCTTAGAACACTTGCTACAGATAAATATGTGCGGGCGATCTGACTAAGAACTTCAAATTTTTTATTGTTAATTTGCCAATATTTTAATGGATCTTTTATATCAGGTGATATAAAACACAATAAACAAATAACAAAATAAATACACGAGCAGTGTACGTACTTCTCTAAACTTAACTTGTTTTGATTTGAAAGAATTACTAACAGTTTATAAGTAATAACAATGTTGCAAGACAAGTTTAGATAATATACATCTTGTGTTTCTGTATTGTTTTTAGTTTAGTTTAGTGTGTTAAAATTTACAATACTAAAAATTACATTATACTTACTAACACAAAGCGTCCAATGTTTTCAGGCACGGATTGCGATGAAAACGATACGCCCCGCCCCTGATTTATTATTAATCTAATAAATGTCAATAACATTATAAAATCTGAATGTTTTTAAAAACAATAATTTTTACTTTTATTACCACATTTATTTTAGAATATAGCTTATTCAAATTTGTTTACGTAAAAGTGTTAAGGACGACCTTTGGATATACTAGAAGTGATATAACATAGTATATCCAATATATTGTTAACTTTTTTTACCCTAATCTATGCATAAAATACTTTTGAATTTTGAGAAAATCATCGAAACTTTACGTAATACTCAAATTCAGATAATGATATAAAAGTTCATTGTAGGTACTTACATTAATAATACTCAAAACTTAAAGTATTTTGTCTTTCATTTCTAAATAGTTTTTAAATAATCGCTTATTGACATTTTTACTGGTTTAATTTTAACCATTGTACCCAAAATATGTTTTAAAAGGTTTTTATATAGAAAATATTTTTTTGGTTCAGTATGAAAACATTTTTGGGCTGTAAAAAATTAGGACACGGATATGTGGTTACACAAGAATAAACCAGTGTATTTGTTATTGAATACAAGTTCGATAACATATTCCCAGGAGATTATAAGCAAAAAATTACTTAAATTTTTCCGAGTCTTCGTTAATTTCAATTTCATTTAATGCAGATTTTGGGATTGCATTGAAAATTGATGTAATAATAAACTATGAAATATAAAAGGTTCAAGTGAAATATAACTGCATTATTTAAAAATACTACATTCAAAATACTAAATCTAGAATTCATGTAATTAACTGTGCAAATTATATTTCAAGCAAACCATTTACAAATGTATCATTTGTCATAATACAATAATAAATTATTTGAGCCAACCCGCCAGCTTTAAATTTTAAAATGTGGATAATTGTACAATTTTGTTTTATAAGTATTCTTTTTATACATTTTGTCGTATTCATAAATTACAATTACCGGTTATTTAAAGCATCAAAAATTTTAATTCTTTAAGCAAAAGTGGTTATCCAAAATTCGATAAAGAGGATGCAAGGTTCAATTAAAGTTTTACCCAATCATTTTATCATTTTCCATCTGATGCATCAAAAAATCTTCATAGAAAAAATGTGTTTGTGGAGATTTTCTACAATGAAATTGAGGCATTTTTCAAAACATTAAATTATACCTACTATAAATTAAGGTGCCTGAATATGATAAACATATTTTCCAAATTTCAGACAATGCGAGATATAGATAGATAAATTTTCAAAATGGTCATATAGACCGAAACATATGTCAACATTAATTAATAAAATTAATCGGTGAAACCAAAAATGTGAAGTAGTTTGTTTCACAAAGTAAATCTCCAAACCATACAATTCACATTATTTGTATAATATATAATATATATATATATATATATATATATATATATATATATATATATATATATATATATATATATATATATATATATATATATATATATATATATATATATATATATAGATATATATATATATATATCTATATATATAAATAAATTAATGCCACTTTTCGTTGTAATTTTATAACTCACGAACGGCCTCACTTATTCAATCCAAATGTTTAGGCTTTGTTTGGACTATTAAGTAGATGGTTTATGTGAAATTTGCACAAAATCTTTCCAGCGGTTCGTCATTTATCACATTTTTTTTAAGAAATGAATTCAATAAATGGCGGATCATTTTGTTAATGGGGATTTAGCTGTCAATTTGTTGATTACCTTGGAAATGTACAACGAAGCTTTGATAATTATTGAAGATATGTGTCTAACGATTGCAAATAAAGCATAAGTATAATAGGGTATGGCCGCGCCAAATCGTAAGAAGCATGATTTGTTTGACCGTGAATTACAACGTGAGCAGGAATTCAATTTTAATGATTTGCGTTTATTTGTTCAATCGAATATAACCAAATTGAATATTCAGCAAAACCCTGTACATGACATATTTCTATAATGCAGATGGATTATATTTCTTGGATGCACCTGGTGGTACAGGCAAAACGTTCGTTATATCATTGATTTTAGCCCTTGCATCTTCGGGAATTGCTGCAACATTATGAGAAGGTGGTCGGACCCCACACCCTGCATTAAAATTGCCATTGAATGTACAGGTGATTGAAACTCCAACTCGCAATATTTCGAGAAATTCTGCGATTGACGTCAATTATTTTATGGGATGAGTGTACAAAGGCGAATAAAAAATCACTAGAAACATTTAATCGAACAATGCAAGATTTACGTGGTAATTAACAGCTTTTTGGTGTTGCTTTGATATTAGTGTCAGGGGATTTTCTGATGAAATTAATGCCTGTTTGAAGTCATCAGTTATTTGAAGATATGTACAAAAATTGACACTGAACAATAATATGCGTATTCACCTACAAAATGATTCAGCTGCCCATGAGTTTTCAAAACAATTGTTAGAAATTGGTGATGGCAAAATACAAATCGACAGTACCAACGGATTGATCGCTGTACCGAACGATTTTTGTACAATTGCGCAATCGATAGATGAATTGATTGAATGTGTTTTTCCGAATATTCTTCAGAATTACAGAAATCATGATTGGTTGAGAAAACGCACCATTTTAGCACCGAAGAACATTCAAATCAATGTCATTAATTTTCAAATTCAAGTGAAACTGCCAGGTGTAGTCACGACATATAAATGAATTGACAGTGTTATGAATGTAAATAAGGCAATAAATTACCCAATTGAATTTTTTAATTCATTGGAACCGGCTGGTATATCACCGCATTGCTTGAATCTGAAAGTTGGTTCATTGATTATATTATTGCGGAATAATAATCCTCCAAAACTCTGTAATGGCACCAGATTGGCAGTGAAAAAGTTATTGCCAAATTTGATTGAAGCTACGATCTTAACTGCTAAATCAAAAGGAAAAGTTTGATACCACGTATACCTTCGATTCCAACTGATATGCCATTTGAGTTCAAACGATTACAATATCCTGTGCGTTTCTCATTTGCGATGTCCATCAACAAGGCCCAAGGGCAAACACTGCACGTTTGTGAAATGAATTTGGAGGAATCATGTTTTTCACATGGCCAACTTTATGTTGCCTGTTCCAGAGTCAGTACCCCCAGCTGTTTGTTTATTGATGCTCAAAATGGAAAAACAAAATATATTGTTTATCCAAATATTTTGGATTAAGTTTTATACTTGATTAAAATATTGGTTTGTTTGAATAAATGAATTTGATGTCCCAATTAAATTTTTTTATATTTCACTTAATACATAGCGAAGCACGTACCGGGTCGCTAGTTATTATATATGTAACACAGCTATGAGGTCTCTAGAGATATTTGGAATTTAAATAATTAACAATGGTAGTTGTAACATTCTCTTTTAACTATTGTTTTTAAAATTGTTTTCCTTTGTTTCAAAGCTAATAACCAAAGCTCTTACAAATAAAAAGTAACCTTACGAATAATGAAATTTGAAATATTTAGATATTCTGATTGTTTTAGTAATTCAAGCTTATAATTTGCGTAAAATCCTGAAATAATTTATAATTATATCAATTCGAAACTTGCAGGTTAAGTCGTTATATATGATTAAATTTAGACTCTCAAATCACTGTTTCTTTATGTTAAACTTAAAGGCTTAATAATAATCAAGCATATTTCGATTCAAAGGCCATGCATAACGACCATCCTATCTTTGGAAAAGTATTAAAATACTAGTTACTGATATTAAAAACACAACTGATATTTTTTTAAATCAATTTATAAACTTGTTTTTTTATAAACTAACTTTCTATGCCTATGCTTAACTATTTTTTAATAACAGTTTATATAACATTTATAAATTTTGGGAATAATAAGTATCAACAAGTCGATTTGCGAAGTGTAATTAAACAGTATTCTTCTGCACAAAATCAGTGAACACTCAACATTCAAATCGATCAGTTACTACTTAATTCTTCAGTAAAATTTTAATTATTTAACTTAAAAACTACGTACTTTAACCAATAATTAAAATGGATTATTCACTGGCTCAATCATCAACTACTTCCGGCGATAGCAAAGCTGGATATCCTGTTACAAAGGAATATATTGAAGATGCTCTCAAAAATCACAAGGATTACAATGATACTTTTAAAGTCAAAGACATGAGTTGCGAAAAAGCATTAAGCTTTGGAGACAATTTAATAGCTGAAGTATTCAGAATTCACGTTAAAGGTGAAATGAAGCAGGATGATAAAGCCGTTGGTAAGTTCAAAATTTCTTAAGATTATTTTTAATTATATTTAATATATTAACATTTGTTTCTATTTATTGCAGAAGTTTCTAAATCTTTCATAGTGAAAAAGCCTTTCCGAGATGACAATAATACACCACCTGAAATCTTCAAATTTGAGGCGGCATTTTATAATAAAGTTTTGGATCAACTTGAAATTGCATTTAATAAAAACTTGCCAGTCATTCGTCCCATCAAAGCTGAAGAACATATTGTAGTAACAGAAGATTTCAAAGATAACGGGTGGGGTTTGTCAAAACGATGTGAGGGATTAAATCAACAGCAAGCAGAAAAAGTTGTTAAAGTAAGATATTTTTTCTACTTAAATAAAAACGTAAAAATTTCGGTAAATTAATAATATATATTATTTTGATAATTTTTTCTTCCAGTCATTGGCCATGTTTCATGCAGCTTCAATTAAAAGTTCAAATTCAGATGAAATTTCTTTTAAAAAATTATCTCAGCATGTACAAGATCAAGTTTATTCAGAATCAAATGCTGAACTTTGTAAGAAAACATTGGCGGATTCATACGTTATTGCAAAACATTTCGCAGATAAATACTTACCAAACGCCAATGAAAAAGAGGCTGCTGTAATTAAAAAATTCTTTAGCTTATCCACTGATGATATGTACAACAAAGCAAAAATCGCTACAGAAGCGACTCCAGAATTCGCTAAAGTATTTGCGCATGGTAATTGCTGGGCTAATAACTTCATGTTTAAAGATGATAATAACTCTAAAGGTAAATAAAAATTCCCTTTTATTATGTAAGTCAACAAAAATCTTGTATTCAAAACCCAATTTATATGTATCACACAATTATCGCTTGTGGATAGCATTAAATTCGACGAGATAAAGAGATAGGACTGTGCATTATTTTTTGTTGTAATTGTTCAGTTAATACTAATTTATTATTTTAAAATATTTTTGAAAACAAAAAACTCTTAAGAATTTAAGAACTCGAATGTTGTGAATCAATAAAATTCAAACATAAAGATTTTTTTATATACGATTTTTTTAAATTTCTTTTCAGCTCTCTTAATCAACTTGGCAACAGTTTGTATTGCAAGTCCAGCACGTGATTTAATCTACTTATTTGCTACAAATCATCAACCAGTCAACAAAAAATCATTAATCGAAGTGTATGTCACGGAGCTCCATAACCATTTGAAAGAGCTTGCAATTCCAAGCAACGTCATCGAAAAATTCAGTATTCAGTTCATTGAATCAGAAATAGAACGCTTACAAATGGTAGCATTTTTAACAGCATTGTGGTTGTTGGTGCCAATTTCTTTTGTTTCATATCCATCGGTTGATGATTACAACAATCTTGAAAGAAAAGAAAAGCCACAGTTAGTGGCCAAACATGTTGATAATGAATTGTACATTCGCCGTTTAATGGCAATTCTTATCGAAAATATTTCATAAGGTATTTTCACTTACAAATATAAAGATTTGAGTGAAAATTTTACTACCAAATATGTGTAATGTTATGTTTCTTCAATTGATTGAATTTTAAATATTTTGTGACGTTTATTTTATATATTTTTTGTCATAAAAATGCATTTAAATTATAAATTAATTTAATTTAAATTATATTAAATTGTAATTTTATTTTAAATATTTAAGTCAATTTTTTTAAATTATTTTGTATGACTTTTGTCTTATAATTTTAATATACTTTATGTGAAATCAATTAATTTTTTTTTTTTTTTTTTAATTCAAATTTAAAATTATAAAACTATATAAATTTATGAAACTTCAGTAGATTACCTATTTTAAATATATTTTTTAACGAAGATATACTGCAATTTCAAATCGTGTAAATTGTGCTTAGATACGTTTCCAATACTAAGGTATTGTTGATTTGTGTTTATTTTATTTTTGCCTGCTTATCAAAAATCTAAAAAAAAAAATTTCTATTGACACTTCATTTCGAAATTCCTTTCATTTTAACTCTAACAAATGTTTATAAATTATTGTTCGATACTTAATGCAAACGGTACTTAATGCAAATGCTTTTCAAAAATATTTAATAAGTTGTTTTCATCTTCAAAAGTGAGTATAATGCTAGTTCATCCAAAAAGCGGATAGTTTTAAATAAATGGCGAAGAAGAGGGAAGTGTCACTGGTAAATTTTGATTCGGTACAGACGTACTTTTCAGTGACAATGTTTTTTAATTATTTGTTGTTGTTGAATCTGTTTGAAAAATTTGCCTGGTTCCATGGGTGTACATTATGACTAGTGAAATTTGTGTGTCTTTTTAACAGTGGTTTTAATAAAATTCATACGTTACACTTTTGCTTTACACTTATTGACTGATTAATAATAATCCTCCAACAAAGAAATTGATTTATTATCCTGCTGATTTCTAAATCAACCCAAAATTTTCGATTAACAAACTTTATAGCTCAAGCGCTATTAGAAAATGTTAGCGAAGTTAAGAATGGGTGATTCCGAGTACCTGTAATCGGAGTTTATATGCAAAAAGTTTTTTTCAGGGTTCATAAAATTTTAACCTTAACGGTTATTGATTTGAAAACATATGTTCTTCATTTGTACTTTTGGATTGGTATATATTAAAATATTTGTTGTACAGTAATGTTTTATATTAACCAAATTTTAACCTCGTTTCGAAAACTACGAAAAGTTCAAATTTAAAGTCGATGGTCAGACGGTGAAATTAATATTAAAATTTTTTTCAATACCTACTGTTTTTACTCATTTCTGTTTTTTTAGCGAACTTTGATATTCTTGTTTTCATTTTAATGTAGTACATATAACTGCTTTTTAATAAAAATTTCTTTCTTATTTTATATTTTAAGTGGTTATTATTACTTTTTGTTTTAAATTAAAAAAAAAACTGTGCTTCAGCTTTTAGCGCTTATTTCTTAAACGTTTGTACTTTTTTTTAATAGTTTAACTTCTTTATAGGGTTATAAGACCTCATAACATGTTTCGAGTCGAATTTGTCATTACTGAGTCCAAAATGTTTAGTTTTATCGATTATACTTTTATTATATATACTTATTCAATAAGTTTCCAAATGTAATTTGTGGTAATCATTTTATCCTTAGATATAATACGGTTTTATAAATTTTCTTTCTAATATCAATTCCGCTCTGTATATTTACGCTGCAGCTTATTTCACTTTTATAGGCCAGAAATTTCCAAATTAACTTATTTGATTTCATACTTTGAATATGATTGTTCTCAAACTTTTAAATTTATTTTTTATCGAGTAAACACGCCACACTATAGGGTATTTAGCACAATTTTTAGCTTGGTATTTTCCAAATCAGCTCTGTATTTAAGAAGTACTTTATTATTGTCTTCGCTATTATTTTTATCAAATTCTTTATTAAATTAGACACTACACTATACTACGTCTTTTACATTTCTAATAAAAAATAACACGCTGCACTACAGCCTTGAACACTGATTCTAACTCTGTTCAAGATTCTAGCTCGAATTAACTCTGTTTTAAATTACTAACAGCTGCATGAGCTGCAGATATTTTTTTAAAATAAACTCTTCTCTAAATGTATAAAAAGGAGGGCGCAAATCGAAAATTAGATTTAAAAAAAGAAAAAAAAACAAAAATTAGATTAAATTTTTTATTGATCTATCAATTTAAATCGATTGTAAAAATTTCGTCTTCATAACTGCTTGCAAAGGTATAACGCAAAATGCTACCTAAAAAATATTTTTTCTTAAAATATGGTGTTCTTAAAGTTTGAATAGCCTTAGCTGGCACGTAACAAATATTATGAAAACGAAAAAACTTATTTGTCGATTATATCTTTACGGGTCATGAGCACGAAAATAATTTGCTTAGGAAAAACATACTTAAAAGTTAAATTTCATCATAACGCGAAATCCATGAAAAACGGGAAATCTAGTTGAAAAAAGTGAGAAGTAGGCAATACAGAATAAAAACGGAATTAACGTGGAGATAGAATGCCTAAAATTGTATTCTAATAGTAGCCCTACTCTCACTGTGTTAGAAATATTAAGAACAAACTCATTTTTAAGACGTACTAAAGCAATCAGAATTATGAGCGAGTGAACTATAATTCATGGAAATCCACGGGCCCAAAAGCTATCTATCATGGCATATAGAGTTAAAATACAGATTGACTTAATAAATCACTTGTCTTATATAGAAATAGTCTAAAATGCCAAAAATAGTACTTAAATATTTTCTCAGCAATAACTACATAATTTCATATGGCACAAATGCTGAAAATATCAGTTGTGAATGCGTGAAACGCGAAACAAAATACAGGAAAGGAATACAAATTATTCTATCAGTTAATATATATATATATATATATATATATATATATATATATATATATATATATATATATATATATATATTTATATATATATATATATATATAAATATATCTTCTACTATATAAAAATAAGTCGGGTTTTCCTTCCTGACGCTATAACTCCAGAACGCACGAACTGATTTCCACGGTTTTGCATTCGTTGGAAAGGTCTCGGGCTCCTTGAGGTTTGAGTTTTTGAAAATTCAGGAAAAATTACAACAGAAAAGCGGGAAAATCTTTTTTCACATACAGCGCCATCTCTGATACAT
This sequence comes from Chrysopa pallens, assembly GCA_020423425.1. Taxonomy (NCBI): domain Eukaryota; kingdom Metazoa; phylum Arthropoda; class Insecta; order Neuroptera; family Chrysopidae; genus Chrysopa; species Chrysopa pallens. The sequence goes on along the minus strand of CM035591.1, from coordinate 15,685,313 downwards.
AGCATGTAATACAAACCAATATTTTAAGTAGATGGCGTCGATGCGTGATACATTGTTTGACAGCTACTAATTGTTCTCTGCTCAGTTAATTTCATGTGACAAACAGGTATTGTGTTCACTGTGAAATTGTGAAAAAAAGTAAAAAAATAATTTATTCGTTTCCTAACATTTCAATTGGAAACCATCAAATCAATTACGTGTATTGTGCAAATTTTTATTCAACAGCCGGCATTTGTCTTTAAGGTGGTAAGTTGAACTGTGTAAATTATGTGGATCGTGCATTTGAGGTTAAATTCACCACTCTGTCCATAGTCTAAAATGTCTAGAGGACGACGTGCGAACATCGGCCGCAGCACAAGACATGCAAGCCAGCAACAAGTGTATTCACAGAACTTAAGCGAAGAAAGACAAAATATAATAAGAGAAAATGCCCGGTTGAGACAATGCGTGAGCACACGAAGATCATTGGCATCATACAATCGCTTGGCATTCCAATATGATCCCACTGCGAACTACAGTGATGATGAAAATTTAGATATTGGACCAATGATGACTATATGCCGATATTGCAATGCGTTAAAGTTCAAAAGAGAAACGGATGGATTGTGCTACGCAAGTGGAAAAGTCAAACTGAATCCATTACTTACACCACCACAGCCACTGAAACCATTGTTCGATGGAAGTGATCCAGATTCCAGCCATTTTCTTCAACACATCCTTGAATACAATAACTGATTTCGCATGACTTCCTTTGGAGCTAATATCATTCGAGAAGGCGACTTCATGCCGACTTGCAAGGTAAAAGATACAACACGCATAACCAATCACTCACACCAACACAATGAATTGCAACACATAACAACTACATATACATCACACACTACACCATCACACGATCAGAAGTTACACCGTATTCTTCAACAAATGATTGTTTGCAATTACAGATACAAGGACAAATATATCATTTGCATGGTTCAATGGTGCCAACACCAGATAAACCGCATCAATTTCTGCAAATATATTTCATTTCGTCGATGGTGGATCAGCTGAATGTGCGGTGCAATATACAGGGAACATAACAGTTAAAAAGACGAATTATTGAACAGTTGCAAGCATTTTTTCACGCTAACAAAACTGTGGTTAATATGTTCAAAACAGCATTCGAACGAATGCCATCGGATACGCACAAATTTGTCATAAGAGCGGATTGTACCCCAACCGGTGAACATGTGCGAAGATTCAATGCAAACAACGTTAATGATGTTGCTGCAATTATTGTTGGCGATCCAACTAAATCGGAGACATTGTCGTTCAGCGAAGAAGCAATATCATGCATCGTGTAAACGAGACACAACGTTTGTACGATGCGTTACAATATCCAATCATTTATTGGCAAGGGCAAGACGGATACGACATCACGTTGAAGATGGTCGATACAATTACAGGTATGACATTCACTCACTAATTATTGCTATTATTGCTATTATTGGTTTCCATTAACAATTCATTTAATTTTGCATTTTCAGGCGTATCAACGAATAAAAATCTAAGCGCAATGAATTACTATGCGTTTCGTATGATGATTCGTACACATGAGGAGAATGTCATTCTGAAGTGCCGTCGGCTATTCCAGCAATTCGCTGTCGACATGTATGTCAAAGTCGAGACCGAACGTTTAGCGTTCATCCGATTCAATCAGGAAAAGCTACGATCTGAGGACTATATACACTTGAGTGATGCTATTCATTCAGATGGTGATGTTCAGAATATTGGACGTCTGACGATTCTCCCATCATCTTATATCGGAAGCCCACGCCACATGCACGAATACGCTCAAGACGCTATGACGTACGTGCGAAATTATTTAACTCCGGATTTATTTATTACGTTCACATGCAATCCGAAGTAGACGGAAATTGAACGCGAGTTGGAACCGGGCCAAAAACCGCAAGATCGCCATGACATAATCGCCAGAGTATTTCATCAAGCTACTGATTGAAGTAGGAATGATTGCGCCAAATCGATCGATGCACGATGCATTCAAACAAGAATTAAATCGAGAGCTGCAATACAATGTTGATACATTGCAGGAATTCATTCGAAATAATGTGCTGTTGCTGAATGAAAACAGCAAAAAAAATTATACGAAACATTAACGCAAGCGGTGGACAATAATACTGGTGGTCTATTCTTCCTGGACGCTCCTGGAGGAACAGGGAAAACATTTGTCATTTCATTGATTTTGGCCAATATTCGATCAAGATGTGACATACCTTTGGCGTTAGCATCATCTGGAATTGCAGCGACTCTTCTAGATTTTCCTTGAGTGCTCGAAACTGCCTTCCTTTTTTTACTTAAATAGTGATATCTCATGAACCGATTATAACATTTTTATGAAATTTCATATTTTTATGTGTGCTATATATACCAGGGTAGATAATTTTTGAAAACAAAAAAAATTACAGTAGAATGAAACCAATTGGAAACGGAAGATAATATGATAAAAATGAAAGGAAAAATAAATTACGGGCGATCTGAGTTCGGGAAGTAAGGGGGGTGAGTGTGTAAGGGTAAAATTCGGTTTATCTGAATTTCCGCCAAAACTACAAGTCTTATGGAAAAAAGTTTAATGGCAAAGTTGTAGGTAATAAAAAGATCTTCAGCTTTTGTTTGGACACTTTTTTCACATAACCTCAAAATTTATGTGAAAAATTGAAATAACCGAGTTTTTGATTTTTTATTTTTTTTCTCCGAAATTTGGTGAAAACTTACCTTTTTATGTTCCAAATACACTGTAATTTTTTTGATTTAAAATATTGATTTTTTCATCTTATTTTAAATTATTTTAAATAAAAGTGTTAATACAAAAGTTGTAGATCTTTTTATTGCCTATAACTTTGTTATTAAACTTTTTTTCATAGGACTTGTAGTTTTGCCGGAAATCGAAATAAACCGTGTTTTACCCTTAAAAACTCACCCCTTCCACACTTCCCGAACTCAGATCGTCCGTAATTTATTTTTCTTTTTATTTTTATCATAATATCTAGCGTTTCCGATAGGTTTTATCCTACTATAATTTTCTTCTTCTTTTTATCATTTTTTAAGGCTTCTACTCTAGCCTAATAGGTTTACATTATTAGTATATCCAAACATAATTAAAATAACATTATAATATATAAAAATGCGTGTTATTTTATTATAATAATAAAATAACACGTACTTCCAGCTTGTTGTTAATTTATGTACCTATGAATGTCTAGATTGACCGGACTATTATTCAAGAAGTAAGATAATAAGAAAAATTGAAAATTGTAACGAGTAAACGGGTAAAACATAAAATCAGTTTACTGAAACAGAGATTTATGTTATACACATATGGAAAAAGTATAATTTTAGATCATATTCAAATGTCAACTTTAACAAGTTGAAAGTTGGAACCAATCATTCGATTTTGATGAAACTTAAATCTACGTCAAGTAGATTCATGATGTAAATTGTTTTGTATTAATGGATTGGATTTTGTTGAAATTGATTATTCTGAATACTGAGGGGAAAATCGCAAAACAATTCCATACAAATATAAAACATTACATGTGTGGAATTAAATGTATTGTAAACCATGGATACACAATTATATTAATGTTTGTAACTAATAAATCTTATTGTAATAGTAGGTATTACTTCATAGTATAGTAGTTCCCAATTAAAATTTTCTAACTTATACATGTTAGCGTTAAGTTGTGGCTTCATTTTAGGACAATCACATTTTGGAGACTTTAATTATTAGATCGTTGGTTATTATTTGTATAATATAAAATTGGCATTAAATATAAAAAAAGATTCCCTGTTGGTGTTGGTTTTTTGAATCAAATAATGTATACGATAGAAATGTAGAAATACATTTTTGCATCTCATAGCCAAATTTCAACTTCTTTGAAGACATATAGTTATATTTAAGTGAGCAAATTCATATTACGGAGGGCGTGTTTAAGAGTTTTATTCATATTTATTAAGAGCTGGGCAAATAAACTGTTTTGTTTGTCATTCACAAATAATAAATAATTTCGTTTATACTAAGAAAAACATTCGAATAACTATAAATTATTTTATTCCTTATTGGATTAATGAATTTAAAAAAAAATGAAACTTGAGTGACCTCAACATATGCTCATTCTCGCTCTTTTAACCACAAGTCTCGTTATTCCACATTGCAATTAAATCACGCAAAACCCTTTCTTTTGTCGCTTTATTACTCGTAGGCAGGTATTTGAAGAACGTTAAAGTTACACACTTGAATTGCTTTATCTTTTGTAAGCATTATATGAGAGGGACAAAAGAGTGAGCCAGTCCTATAAAACACATACCATACTTAAAGTACGAGTAACTATTTATAATTTTATACATACGAATTTTTAAAAATTATTTAAAATAACGAATAAAATTACGATTAATTTATTCGTATCCCATTAATCCACGAGTACTTCCTTCATTTGTAAATGAATTATTTGCAAATAAGTATATTATGGATACTTTTTTATTCGAATAATTATTTAGATAGTTTTTACGAATAACGGGCAACTTTCATGTTTAGATTGTGCATATCATATTTCATTGCATTTGGAATTTCATTTTTATGAATGTCAAATCCTCATATATAAAAAATATTCAATAAATATACAATTTCTAAGATTTTGTTATAATCAAATAACTTTATTTAAATTATTTAAAACAATCTTTAAGGACCTTAAGGAAATATATAAAAATTAAAGATTAAATTAATGACGACAAAGGATTTGATTTACTCTAAAATAATAGAGATATAGATGATAAAAAATCCCGTCCACATACCAAAATTTCTGGTCTTAAGCTGAACATGAAGATATGAAAGACACGGTACATCTACCCGGAGAATTGAATTTTATATATGTTTGAAATAACAGACAGGTACAGACCAGGTTAGATAAATATCTGATCAAATAAGAAAAAATCGAAACACAATGAATGGCACTACTGAATTGCTGCACTAAAGGCAAACATTATATTGATTGTCTCTTTTCAATAAAAAAGTGAAAAAGAGTGAAAAATTTCTTATTTGTTTATTTTGTTTAATTTATTTTTATAACTAAATGACTCTTCTTGGTTAGGTTTGCCCCGAAAAAGGAAAGTGCATTTAACGAAATTAGTCAGTGATTTGGAAATGTTTACCGTTGTTGGGATCATATCAGAAACCAATAGCATTAATTTGAATATAAATTCACCCGGATCGTAACAAATTTATAAATGGTTCGGTTACAATTGGAAAAGTTTGATATTATTATTAAGTAAAGAAACCAATTTATTATTCTACAATGTTTTTAGTTAACCCATTATTTAGTGGGTCATTTCAATTTTACGGAAAAATATGATGGGTACATTTTTATTCATAATTGCCAAGTTACCAACTTAAATTTAACATAACTTAGTGAATACTACACAAACTTACATTAAAAAAGTCTGGTTGTATAACTTAGAAGTTCTTACCAACTTTTTAAGTTTAAGTGACCATTTCATTTGCATCACAATATATAAACAAGTATTTTATTTAAAAATAGAAAGAATTGACGAATCTGCCAGGAATGGAACTGGAGATCTCCTAATTGTTAGATATAAGGGCTACTATATAAGTCAGAATCATGTAGTATATTTTGAAGTAATCATTATGAATTTATAAACTGTTTTGGTTGTAAAATTAAATTTAAATAACTTCGTTATTAAAATATGGAAAATTTTATTACAAAGTATAAAAAACAATTTTTATAATAAATTCAAATAAAAAAAAAAAAAAAAAAAAAAAACATATTCAAATAGTCATTAAATAAGATTCCACAGTGCTAATTTTTTATGAAAATACCTCGAAAGGTATTTTTTTCTTAAAATATGATATCTAGAAAGTTTTAATAACCTTAGCTGTCACATAAGAAATATTGTGTAATAAAAATCAACTATTGCTGGTTACTTTTAAACCGATTATTGCTCGAGTTGAATTTAAACTAATCTCTAACCATCAATTTCGTAATAAATTTTGTTATAACTCTCCATTGACCATTGACACTGACCAGATATGGACTATGATGCCATTCACCTTTCTTAGATTTCGAAGTATACATTTTATGTTTTTAACTTCCCGCTAAATATTGGTTTTATACTGTTTTGAAAAAATCGAGTTTTCATCAGATCTCAACGTTTTGAGGTTACAGGAAGCTTTCCTGACTACCCGTGTGAGATTGTCACTATGTCTGTATGTGTGTGTGGTGAACCGCTTATTTAAGAGACCACTACTCGCTTTTCATAACACTATGATTAATAACACTTTAATAATTAAATACCAAAAATTATCATGCTGTGTTGTCTAATCATCTTCTAATATTAAATATTATTTCACCATTAGCCATTATTTTAACAATTGTAAATAATTATTTACATTATGTAACTATTGGCTTGCCTTGAGCTACTATTCAAGTTAAAACAAGTAAGTTTTGTAAGAAATAATAATATCTGCCAGCTGTGAAATAACGGTGTTTAAAAATTAAGTAATTGCAGAAAATTATCTCCAAATGCTCAATAATGACAGACCACTAGCTACTTTCCAACTAAAAGAATGATAAAAATTAAAAATTATTTAATGCTAGTTGTGAGCGAGTCAATGTTAAAACAAAATTCAATATTGGTACTAAATCATTTCCAAATATTAAATATTTGCTCGCCATGAGCTACTGTGTAGGTAATATGAAATAATATCTATAAAAAATTATTCTGTGCAACTGTGAACTAAATTATAGTAAATCTATCTAATGATTGGCTAGTTCTTTTAGTTTAAAATTTAATTTATAATTTAGAATCAGTAGCCAATTATGAGGTCATAGTAAGCTATAGATAAAAAACAAGGTAACTATGACCTTATTTATCCTTACTTAAATTCCAAAGCCAAGCAATGATAGTATCCATTGGTGGGCATAGTTTAAATGCACTTATTACTTAATGTTATATATAATAATTTTATTATGCTTAAAAGTACCAAAGCGAAGTAATAAAAATGCAATTGGAAATGGTGAGGTATTAAAAAAACAGAATATAACATGGAATTTACATACCTACATGAAATGGCCACATTAAAGCCTGAATACTTGGTAGACAAAAACTGACTTAGATCAAGTCACACCAAGTGGAAAAACATAAGAAAAGGATAAAAATCTATTATAAAATGAACCAAAAGAATAAAATGAACCAAAACCATAATATATTAATCGAATGAACTGTGAAAAGAACCGATGATTATCATATATTTAATCCTATTCATTTCCTATTAATTCTTAATCAATTTCTATGGAAATGAATTGCACTTTTTTACCAGGATCTAACATCGACAATGGCATAAATCAAAAATGATATCAGGAATTACTTATAAAACTTCAAAACTGATCTTCATATAGAAATAGCCTAGAAAAACAATAAAATGTTATATAAATATATTTCCAGCATTTGATCCATAAATGGGGAGCATGTCTACTGTGAATGAGAGTGTGCCACCACATTGAACGACTACAAGGGGGCAAAAACGCGAAGACAAAATATGGTGCGTCATATACATCAAAAATATAGTAAATGCAAACACGTAAATTTCGCAATCAACTAATATTTCTGACATTGCACACAAAATCAATAATCGATCTTCAGCAGCTTAAGTAAGCTGCTGAAGATCATTTATTATTTCGCTGAAGATCGATCCAGCTTAAGTAAATAATTTGTAAGATAAAAATATATAAGGCACCAGAAAAAGGTGCCTCTAAAAATTAAATACACGAAACAACATTTGTATCGATAAGTCTTTCAAACAAAAGCAAAAAACGTCAATAACCCAGCTTTAGAAGACTGTTTGCCTTGCATTTTTCAACTTAAAGAATACAGGTGATGTTACAACTGCTCAAATTTTATTAAAGTTCTTTTTTTAAGTGTAAATTGTAATCATAACTTACATTGAGTTATTTCAATAATTTTCTCTTAAATTTTATATATAAATTGGAGCAAAAACTTGCTAAAACAAATGGAGTACCATTGTTAATAAGTTTTTCCCTTTTTTCTAAGCCTCGAGCCCCCATTTTCTACGGCACTGCTTACGTATAAAACTAAAATCATTTTATATAAATTTTATTCATTTTGTACCAACAAGTATCAACATGTCGATTTACAACGTGTAAAAAACAATTAAATGAAAAAAATAAGTCACACTCATGCATGATCTCACACAAATCTTCATTGAAATATTAATAATTTAACGCATAGACTTCGTATTTTAATCAACTATTGAAATGGCTAACCTAGACGATTTGCCTGTTACCGAAGAAATGGTTAAAGAAATTCTCGTAGAATTCTACCGTAATAATACTTTTGAGATTCAATCAATGCACACCCATGAAGTATTCGACTATGCAAACGTTTTTATTACTAAGGTATTCAAAATTAGAGTTTATGGTGAAATGCGAAATAGAAAGAACGAAGTCGTTGGTATGTTAAAAAATTTGTTCACTTATTTATATTTATTAAACATGCATTTCTATTTATTTCAGAAACTTACAAGACTTTATTAGTAAAAATTCCTTTTCGGGATGATCAAAACATACCTTCTCCAAATTTCTCTTTTGAACCACGAGTTTATATTAAACTAATTCATAGATTGATTGGAATTTATGAATACGCTCAGGTACCAGTCATTAATGCCTTAAAAGCTGACGACTCAGAACTCTTTGTAATAACAGAAGATTTTACTGAAAAAGGATGGTATTCGGTTGATCCTCGCGTGGGTATGAGTCAAGAAGAAGCATTGAAACTTGTTAGAGTAAGGCATTTCTTCGCCATAATTTTAATTTCGACAAACAAAAAGAATTAGTGGTAAATCTTGTATTTTATTGATATGATTTTTCAGGCATTGGCTAGGTTCCATTCATTTTCGATTACGTTAAAACAGAATGATTTAATAGTATATAAAAAAGCAGTTGATAATGTAGTAGATCAAGTTTTTGCCGAACCAGATGCTAGCTATTTAAGAAAATTATTTGCAAATCCATATTCAGTAGCAACACATTTTGCCGAACTTTATTTACCAATGGCAACTGAAGATGAAGCTTCTGCAATTCAAAAGTTCCTTAATCTAACGGCAGAGGAAATATTTAACCAAGCATTAAAGGCAATAGACGACACACCAGAAGTCGATAAGGTATTTGTGCATGGTGAATGTTGGGCAAGGAATTTTGTATTGACTGAAGATACACACGAAAAAGGTAAATGTAATATTAATTTTATTATTTAAGTTAGCTACCAAAGTAGAATTTTGGCAAATATTTCTGAGATACAGCCAATTAGACTAAAATGATAAAAAGTGGAAGAAAATTACAGTAGAATGAAACCCATTAGAAAAAGAGGGGAATATGATAAAAATGAAAGGAAAAATAAATTACGATCGATCCGAGTTCTGGAAGTGGGAGGGAGTGGGTTTTTAAGGGTAAAAATGGTTTCTGTTGATTTCCGGCAAAACTCTAAGTCCAATGGAAAAAAAATAAATGGCAAAGTTATAGGTAATAAAAAGATCTACAACTTTTGTATTTACAATTTTTTCACATAACCTCAAAATCTAGGTGAAAAATTCAAATAACCAAGTTTTTGGTTTTTTATTATCTATTTCAAAAAAAAAAGTTTTTCTACGAAATTTACTGAAAACTTACCTTATTATGTCCCAAATACACTGTAATTTATTTGATTTAAAATATTTATTTTTTTGCCCTATTTTAACTTCATATCAAAAAGCACCCTAATTTTCAATCGAAAATTCTGGCGTCAAAATATCAGCTTTTTCCAAAAGTCTGTGAACTTTTTGTTTGTTGAAATCTCTACTTTCTGATGGTGCACACTTCTGATGGTGTTTTGTTTTTGAATATGCTGTAATATATTATCTCTTGTATCGTTACTTTGAACAGATGAAATTTTTTCTTTTGAAATCTTACCGAAAATCCCACCGCAGAGAAAGCAATGAAATTGAAAATTAAATGTAAGAGCGTCCTTATTTATTTCTTTTCCTTCCAGTGATTTCCTATGTCTTGAACTACAGAATGTAGCTATTGCAGTCTCATCATTATAATAACTTTGACAAGTTCGATGAGTAAAAGCTGATGTTAAAGTTTCAAATTTTAAGTATTTATTGTCGATTCTTTTCTTGGTAGACGCCTCTAAACGATTCAAAGCTGCTTTTTTTATTTCATACACTTGCTTGTCGTCTGACTTATTGCAGATTATACAAACAGATTTACCCATACTGATAATCTCATGAAAAGACAAAATCAAATTATTAATGCCTTCAAAATTTTATGATGAGTAGAACTAAATTTGTTAGTATAAAATAAACGAAATGACTATTTTTTATTGTACTAAAATATCATTCAATTTTAATTTTTTAGTTATGTTACGTTAAACATACTATTTATAAGAGAAATTATTTTACTATTTTTATTTTAAAGTTTATTAATATATAGATAGTATTTACCTTGCTATGTAGATTCAAAACGATTCTTTAAATAAAGAAAATTTCTCACAATTCTCTTAGAGTAACTCAGCCTGTACGTGTATTTTTAAAAACGATGTAGTTCACTGCTCTGTATCTCGAATACTGGCTAACGGTTTTCCCAGCTGCTACGAAATAGCAGGTATGTAGTAAGGCCCAAACCCTCCTAGATCCGCCCACACTTCTCTATGAAATACCTTAAAATGGACTAAAATTTACCGTAGGTCTCTCAGGTATATAAATTATCTTAAAACAGCAATAAATAGGCATCTACAAATATTATTTAAAGAAGATTCTATAACTTTTTCAAAATAGTTTAGATGTCTTAATAAATATTAACTCTATTAATAACTTATTTGTTTGTTAATTATAGTAGTATATTTCAATTTGCAATTTTTTTGTTTATCAATGTAACATGAAATCTTACGTTTTTTGAGTAATTAAAGTGTATGTTTTAATAAATAGCTCAAAATTGTACATAGTCATTTAAAAAAAAATTTTCGAATTTGAGTTTTTTTCAATTTTTGCATTTTCTGGGCACATTTACTATTGATATGTATATTTTTTTTTACACTATCAGAAAGTAGAGATTTCAACAAACAAAAAATTCGCAGACTTTTTGGAAAAAGCTGATATTTTCACGCCAGAATTTTCGATTGAAAATTAGGGTGCTTTTTTGATATTAAGTTAAAATAGGGCAAAAAAATAAATATTTTAAATCAAATAAATTACAGTGCATTTGGGTCATAATAAGGTAAGTTATTACCAAATTTCGTAGAAAAAAAATTTTTTTCGAAAATTTTTTTTTTCGATAATAATAAAAAACCAAAAACTTGGTTATTTGAATTTTTCACCTAAATTTTGAGGTTATGTAAAAAAATTGTAAATACAAAAGTTGTAGACCTTTTTATTACCTACAACTTTGCTATTTATCTTTTTTCCATAGGACTTGTAGTTTTGCCGGAAATCTAGAGAAACCATTTTTTACCCTTAAAAACCCACCCCTCCCACTTCTCGAACTCGGATCGACCGTAATTTATTTTTCCTTTCATTTTTATCATATTCCCCTCTTTTTCTAATGGGTTTCATCCTACTGTAATTTTTTTTGGTTTCAAAAATTATCGACACTAGTCTAAATGGCTTAGAAATTTAAGTTCATAATGAGCTCATTATTGGCTTGTTGTTTTTTTTTTAATAATTATTTTAGTTTTCCATAACGTCATTCGCTACTATTACCTAATTACAAATTAAAAAATAAAAACCAGCTAGTCATTAGACAGATGTTGTAACATAATTTAATTTTGACTCACAGCTGACATAGAATAATTTTTGCATGAATCATTTTATTCTAATTACATAGTAGCTCATGGGGAGCTAATATTTGTTATTTTGAGATAATTTAGTACCATTATAAAATTTATTGGCTCACACCAGGCATAAAATAATTTTTTATTTATATCATTTGTTTTATGTTGGAGAGTAGCTAATGGCAAGCTATTATTAAATATATAAAAATGGTTTTCTGCAATTATAAAATATTTTTTTAAACAAAAACTACTAGTTAAATAGCAGCTCATGGAAAGCAAAAAGTTACTACATGGAAATGATTTTGTACAGTTATAAAATAGCTTATACTGACACTTTGACTCCGTTGGTGCAATTCTTACAAAATAATTGTTTACAAATATCACATATCCTTAGTTGATTAGCGGACCTATATTAAATATATGGAAAAGATATTGTATAATTTTAAAACTTGATGTGCCTCTCACAGCGTGGACCAAATAAGTTTTTACATACATCAGTTTTCGATACATCGTACTATTTATTAGTTACAGAATAGTTGGATTTTAAAATACTCATCCTCGCCTAATAGATAGCTTAAAATTATTTTTTATAAATAAATCATTTTTGTAGTTAATTGTTTAACTTAAAAGCAAAAAAAAAAAAAAAAAAAAACAATCCTATAAATTATGTATATTACCAAGGGATGCTATTTTTTCTAATTTGTATTTATTGAAACTATGTATGAAAAATTATCGCAGATATAATTTATTATTTGTGCACAGTAAAATACAACCAAAAACAAAACTCGATATTTTTTAGTATACATAATTATTAAAAATTATAGAAACATAAACTGTCAGTCATCATTATCATTATGAGTTATCTGCCGATGATAGTATTTTAAAGAATGCCTTCGAAAATATAATAAACAAAAAAATTAGTTGCACTAAGTTCTTTGTACTTTTTTTCAACTCTAAACATGATTTAATTTGTAGGTTTCCATTAATTATATTCTTAAAGATTTTTTTTCCCACTATCCATTAAATGTCATTTAATATTCGGAAAAATAGTCATTTATTATATAATTATGAATAATTGAATTATAAATATTGTTAATTAATTTAAAAACTAAAGTAAAAATTTAAATCTTATTAATATATTGTACCATTGGTATATTGTAATTTATACTCATACCAGACCAGGCATTAGCTGATAAATTGGGGTTGTAACTGACCATAGGCCAGTGACACCACCAGTACTACCATATCTGTTACGTAATGTCATTTTAGCTAATTTTAGGTGAAAATTTTTGGGGTTAATAGTAAACTAGAAAATATTATATAATCACTACCTAAAAATTATACAGGGACTGTGGCTTTTGATGACGTCATCGGTTGCGATGTATACATTTTATATTTTTTATAATGATTTGGATGACAATGGTGGGATTTGAACTTGAATCAAATCTAGGGACGAACCTGCTATCTACTGCACGTAGCTGAATATTCATAATAATATAATTTTTAATTATTAAATAAACTAAAAATTAACGAGCTTTGTTTTTGGCTGTGTTTTATGATGGTGCATAAATAATAAATTGAATCAACGTTAATTTGTCATATATAGCTGGAATAAATACAAATTAGAAAAAATAACGGCCCTTAGAAATAATTTTGTTTTAGTTTAGGTTAATCGAATAATTAAAAATAATGATCTGTTAAATAAAAATGATTTTAAGCCAACTGTTATTATTATACATTTTATTTGTAAATAATAAATATTATGCAAAATCAGTTCATATGTAATTCGAAAACTGATATCAGTAAAAAATTATTTTGATCTCGCTGTGTGAGTCAGTAAAACTTTTTAAAATTATATTAAATCATTTTCATATTATATATTGGCCCACCGTTAGTCTTTAAATACTTTATATACTTTAAATTAAAAAAATAGCATTCTTAATCATATTTTTAAATTGAAGCGGGTATTTTCGAAATTTCTTTTGAATTAAAATAATGCATTTCTAACAAAAATTTTATGATCTACAACCTTTTCATTTATCACTTTTACCAACAATGTATACTTTTCACAATAAACAAAGTCGAAAAATATCTTAAAAATGAACGTAATTTTGGACATTTTTCGCATTTAACAGTTGAAACATACTCATTTGATGAAAAATGATAACAATCAAAGTTGTAGGATACAAAATTTTCTATAAGAATGAAGTTTTATAAAACTTAAAATACTCAAAAAATTCAGAACAATCGAGTTTTCTCGGAAAATTATAAAATTGAAAGAAATACCCAAAATGTGACATAAACGGTCTATTTTCCAAAAAAATTATTTTTTTTTTAGCGCAAAATTTGACTTTTATTAGAAATTCTAAAATCTACCTTTTTCACCAGGTCGTTTTTATTATCTGTAGTCGAAATTTCCTCCATATTTATGCCAATTCTGGTAGGCTATAGTCATAATTACACTTAGGTATAATTATTGACTCATGGAAACTATGGTTACTATTTCTATAATTCTCTTTACGAAGGCTTCGTTAAAATTTACATCAAGAATAAACACATTTTAGCACTAAAAAATTTTCTTCACTGGCTATGAAATGTCAAAGTTTGTTGATGAAACTGAATTCAACAGTGAGTGTATTACAAATTTCTTGTATAAAGTCTCTCCCAAAGTTTTATTTATTCGAAGTTTCCGTTGGTAATGGTTTCTTTTTCTTTTCAGTACAGGCACGAATAACCAACTTAGTAACGGTATGTCGAGCAAGCCCAGCACGAGATTTAGTCTACTTATTGGTTACGAATCCGCAACGCCTCGACAAAATGGATTTGATTAGGACTTATGTAAAAGAATTTCAAGATAATGTAAACGAGTATTGTGTTTCCTTGGATGTGTCTCAACAGTTCAGTGTAGCATTCATTGAGTCAGAAATATCACGACTCAAAATGTTAGCATTATACGCAGGAATATCGTTGTTGGTACCAATCAGTTATACAGGCACCCGATTAAATCAACACTACCACTTCCTTACTCCAAACGCACTTTTTGATGTATCAGATCTTGTAGATCATATTAATACTGAATTTTATGTTCGTCGTTTAATGGAAATACTTCTCGAATACTTTGAATGAGTTTTTGCACTACATAGGTATATATTTATCAGTTATACTCAAAATTAACCAAAAAGCTGGTTATTCCATTTGTCAAGAATATTTCGCGAAAAATTAATTTTTAAAACAAAATTGTATTTTTTATTTTTATTAAATATTTTAAACTTTTTGTGATAATTACTTTGTATGGCTTTTTTTCGGTTTTAAATTTGTATATAAATCAGTTGATATTTTTTCAATTGAAATTTGTATCTCGATCTCGATTTTATATATATCGTGGTTTAAGATCGCAAAATAAATCAAACAAAACAAATTATTATATTATATCCAATGAATCAAAATAAAAAAATAAAAATTACTATAATGTTAATTTCCAATATTAAAAACTGATTTATTGTTCCCTATTTCTATTTTTTCCATCTTTTCAATATATTAGTGATTTTTGCTGTGACTGGTGAGATAATTTTGCGTGTTGTTGAAATTTATGATAAAATACTGATGGGCTTCAAATGTTCTAAATTTATAATAAATACCAATAAGTTTAAAAACAAGCAGCTTATAGAGAAGGTTAGATTTTATAGTTAAAATTTCATTCGAAATGTTATTATATTTTGCATATACAATCTAGAATTGAAAAAAATTGTGCGTACCAAAGTAAAAGTAAAAAATCAAAATTTTATTTTGTATTTAGGAATCTGTTTGATGAAAAACTGGGCGATCAATCCGCTTTTCGCTTGCATATTTAAATTATGCATGCCAAAATTCATTACTTTTATCTGTTTCAACATACAAAATGTACATTTCATTTTTATCCCGAGTAGAATGTAAACTATGACTAGCCATAAACTATAAATTCAAGTTATAACCACTGACCTTCCATTACTTCCTTAGTATGTAATGCCATTTTAGCTGCTTCTTGGGGATAATTTTTGGGTTAATAGTTAACTAACAAATATTAAATAATAAAAGTTAGATTAAATCCATTATATCAAAAAGTAACCTCTATTTAAATATATAAAAAAAATTCGGTGGCAGTTTCTTTAATTCCATTCACGTTTCCTAAGTTGCGATATATACATTTTATATTTTTGTATGGGTGTGGATAAAGGGGATGGGATTAAACTTGCAACCTTTGTATTGATAGTCCACCCTACAACCTGCTCCATTATTGATTGTTTATATCAAGTTTTGTAATTTTTAATTATTAGTTAGTTAAACTAAAAATTATCGGGCTTTGCTTTGGGTGTGGTATAAACAGTATATTGACTCAACAGAAATTTTTCATATACAGCTGCAATATTTAAAAATTTTTAAAAATAACAGTGTTTAAAAATAAATGATCAAACAAAATGACTATTTTGAAAACAATTATTTAAATTCGATGATTATTTTTTCCTTTTAAATTAATCAATTACCAAGAAAAATGTTATCAAAAATGATTTCCTGAGTCGAATTTAAACTCATCCTTTTCCAGCCATTAGCCAATAAATTGGGGTTATATCTCACCATTGGCCAATGAAAGTAGTTATGCATTAGGTCACTATGTTATGCCATTTTAGCTGCTTCGGAGGGATAACTTTTGGGCTAATAATTGACTAAAATATATTAGATAAAAATGTAATTAAATTATAAAACAAAAAAATATCCTCTGTTTAAATAAAATGATAATACAGTGACAGTAGGCTTGATATCGTTCACATGTCCTGATTGCAAAGTATACTTATACATTTCATATTCCATTTTATTGGTTTGGCTGACGATGATGGGATTTAAACCGGCATACTTTGAATTCAGAGATCACCCCACTATCCACTGCTCCCTGACTAACTGTTTATATAACTATAATTTTTAATAATTTTTAAAAATTATTAAAAACGTTTTTTTGGTAGTATTTTACGGCACATAAATAATATTCTGCCTCAAAGATAATTTTTCATATAAAGCTGTAAAAAATACAAATTAGAAAAAATCTCAACCCTTAAGAAATATTTTTTTTTTGCGTTTAAGTTAATCAATTAACTTGAAAAATGGCACCTCATATGTAAATAACAAATACTGTGCTATATTACACTTACTAGTAATTCGAAAACTGATATATGTAAAAAATTACTTTGTCCCTGCTGTGTGAGTTAGACAAAATTCAAAAATTATACAAAATATTTTCCATTTTATATTCAATAATAGCTCGTCATTAGCTACTATCCAATTTCATACGATTGATATATTATATATTAACTTACTACCATGGAGTACTATGTAACTAGAATCAAATTATATCTGTAAGAAATATTCTATGCTACCTGGAAGCTAAAATTTGATAATGATGAAAGCTCTGTATAATGACTAGCTAGTTTTAATTTTTTGTAAGTTCTTATTTGTAATTAAATAACAGTTGCCTATCATGAGGTCATGGTAAAAAACATGCTATGACTTTGTTTTTCCACTTATATTTGTAATCCATACAATCCAGGTGCGCACAGTTAATAAAAATGTGAACTTCGTTAATCGTTACTTTGTAAATTGCAAAATTATCTTTGCAAAACGTTATATTTTCGAAATTTTGATGGAAGTTAAAAGTTAATCATCCAAAACTTATACTACTTTTGGGTAAGGAAGCATACGTAAATAAACCGACACCACTGAAGTAAATTAATTTTTAGTGCAAAAAAACATTACGTTTGTAAATTAACAATTCTCCTTGCCTTGATTAGAAAACGAAGTAATCACTTAAATGTGTCCAAGAGTTTGACTCCATTTTATCACTTTGTGTAGCAGTAATAGTGTGCATAATGTAAAGTAAATATAATTAATTTGAATGTCTATTTAAATTAAATGAAATATCATTTCATCGAACCACAGAAAAAAAAAGTTTCTTCTAAATGTCATTGTTTGTTGGAACAATAAAAATTGATAGTTGACTAGATAATGGTTTGTTTTTATTATGTCTTGCCTACAAAACTTTTTACCAGGTATCATACAAATCAACATAATTGCATGAAAACTTGCTGCTTTATTAAAACTATCGATTATTTTTAAAAAAAATTTCATGATTTTACGATATTATTATTTTTAGAATGATATTTAAAAATCTTTTTATTCTCTACAAGTTTTTTTAATGCTTTTGTATGTATTATCCATGGTTTTTGAATTATAAGACGTTCAATGTTGGACTACCCGGTGCCAAGGTATGGATAGAGTATAATGGTAAAAATTTAAAAACAAAAATTTTTTTTTAAATATTCCGGAATTATTATTATGAATTATGTAATCTTCAGATGCCGTAATAAAATGAAAGAAAACGAACATATATAAACGGGATATTAAAAACAAAATTATTTTTAGATAAAGAAAAACATAAAATAAATAAAAATTTAAAATTTTATATCTTTGAAGGAATACAAAGAAGACTATAAAGCGTCAATGAATTCTAGATTAAATAAAAATAAAATAAGTTTTTAAGAAGCAGTTATTATTTTAAAATATATTTGTATAGAATAAATTAGTTAGTTCCTATAAAAACTTGATTTTTAATAGGACAAAAGTTAAACAATGATTCACTCCCAATATTTATTCATCCTCTGTTTAAAATTTCTATTTAGAAGAAAACACCTTCTATAAATGTATATTTTAATAAAAATGGCGGATTTTGTGATGTTAATAAGTATATTAATTTTGATATATTTTGATATATACTGATTGCATAAAACACATTTAAATTGAAACAGCCCACGATTATTTATTTATAAACCAGCGTTCCAGATGTATGTAAATTTAATTATTTTCTACATGATGCACACTTGGTGATTTAAAAATTAGCAACCTCAAAACCTTGAAAAAAAAATGGATCAGAAATTTAGTGCGCAGTTGACCAAAAACGTTGACGGCTATTTTGACTGTTTGTTCGTTGAAATCTCTACTTTCTGATGGTCTCATCAGAAAGTAGAGATTTCAACGAACATAAAACCCCCAGATTTTTTGGAAAAAGCAGATATTTTGACACCAGAATTTTCGATTGAAAATTAGGGTGCTTTTTTGATATAAAGTTAAAATAGGGCAAAAAAATAAATATTTTAAATCAAATAAATTACAGTGTATTTGGGACATAATAAGGTAAGTTTTCAGTAAATTTCGTAGAAAAAAATTTTTTTTTGAAATAGATAATAAAAAACCAAAAACTTGGTTATTTGAATTTTTCACCTAAATTTTGAGGTTATGTGAAAAAATTGTGAATACAAAAGTTGTAGATCTTTTTATTACCTACAACTTTGCCATTTAACTTTTTTCCATTGGACTTGTAGTTTTGCCGGAAATCAAGAGAAACCATTTTTACCCTTAAAAACCCACTCCCTCCCACTTCCCGAACTCGGATCGACCGTAATTTATTTTTCCTTTCATTTTTATCATATTCCCCTCCTTTTCTAATGAGTTTCATTCTACTGTAATTATCTTCCACTTTTTATCATTTTTTAAGGCTTCTACTCTAGTCTATGAATGATTAAAAAAAAACTGTTTCAAAATGTTTTAAGTATTTTTGGGTTTAAATATTAATGTATTTTTCGCATAATTATGATACTTCAAAGAACAATCAAAGAACTGAAATAGTAGAATTCAGAAGAAAAAATCACAAGAAAATAATGAGTTCGTGAATGCACACAATCGGTCTATTTGGTTCAGTGGATTCATGACCCAACTTTTAAACCATAAGAGATAACAGAAAAATTCAAATACAAAAAATGTTTGTATATAACAGTAAATATTAATTGGCATCATCAATTATGTGTAATATCTTATGCGAGTGATTCCATGAAAACGGACCGTAATCACTTAAATTGTTACGAAAGTAACGTAACAATAGCGCCAGCTATTTAAAATATTATCTTACATGTTTACTAAAAATTAAAATTACGCGATTTCTATGATGTATTTGATAAGTAATCGGGTTTTAAAAGAGAACGTTTTACCTAGATAAAAAAAATTTGATAAAGAGCCTTAAACACCATTAGGCGTTGATTTTGTAAATTTTTAATAAACATAAAGATTCTGGACGGTGTAATACAATTATTATTGAAAAGAATCGTCATTTGTGACTACAAAGTCTCTTTCTTTTTGTTTTGTTAACTGTTTTGATTTGCCACAATTTGAGCTCAAATTCAGTTAATAAAAACCTATATAGAATGATCTCATCTTTTAAACTATGTAAAATACAATAAACAATTCAATACCAAAAATATTTGATAATTGTTTCGTTTTAATCTAAAATGTATGTATGAATATAAGATTAGTTTTATTTATAAAAAATATGATAATTAATATCGTATATGTAGGTATTTAAACAATTAACTGTGTTAGTTTTCAACATCATATTTGTTAAAAATTATATTGGTCTTTCTGGGGAAAAATCAAACCTATTTGATTTGGGATGATTGATTCCTACAAAGAAAATAAAATTGTCACAGAAATGAAGTAAAAAGTAAATATGTGAAATGGTAAAAAATTAATATAATTATTGTAAACAAATAAATAGTTAAAACATTTATTAACTAATGTTTGTCTTCTTTCTTTTCTAGGTGTTGTTTAACTGTGAGCCTTGAACGCGATTTCCCAATTCTTTATAATAAGAAACTCATGTTTGCTTAGCGAGTCACAAATTTGCTTCGTAAATTATATCAAAGATGGATTTACGTATATATTTAATTTATATTTAATCATTTATGTTGTAAGAAAGATTTTCCAAACATATTTCACTTCTCAGACTTTCTAAATGTTGATAAATAGTCGATTCTATTCAGCTGAGAAAATCATTTGTTTGACCGCCGTAATATTAAATTGTTTTTTTTTTTTTTTTTTTTTTTTTCTTCCAAGTAGGATCACACATATTCCACATTTTAAATCGAATCAGACATTTGGAGTAATCATTTCATCATTATTATCGGCAGATTGGTATCCTACTTATGTGTTTTTATGGTTGCCGATTTAAATTGAACAAATGTAATAACAACGATAATTTTGATTTAATATAATAAAATGATTTATTATATTAAAACTTATTCAAAATTTTGAATCGAAAGTTATTTCAGATCCATTCCGTTTAAAAGGTCTTCAAAATTTTGATTCAGACTGAAGTGGAAATTAAAACCTATTCAATAATCCGAGTCAATCTAGTAGTTAAAATCTGATTCAATTTCAATAGGATTTAATCGAATGTATTTAATAAGGAAGTTTAAATAAAAGTCTTATTTATATTCAAATGTTGGCTACTAAAATATCTCTCTAAATATATTCAGTTACTTTGGCTAAGTTGGCTAAGCAACGTTTATTTAAAAATTGTGTTTTAATTGAACTAATTTTATTGCAGATAAAGTACTAAGTACCTCTTGTTATTGAATCTTGTTTTTTGAAAACTTTACTATTCATCTGTAAAATTGAAGTTGAAAAAACTCATTTCATACCAAAAGACGTAATAATAAACATAGCCTAGTATTTAAAAATACACTATTATTTATTGTTATATGCAGTGGCAAGAATTGAGTTATACTAAAATGATACACTATTTGTGAATATTCACCTTAATGTCACAATATCACACGATAACCTCAATATTTCAATATTTTTATTTATATATTACTTTAAGATTTTTGGACTGCATTTACGGGAAATATTTAACTTCCAAATAAATGTATGCCACACATTTTTTTAACAAGACAACCAATTATTATTAGTATTGAATATAGGGGAGATTAGTTCCGAATTTTTTAATTTTTAATTGTAAAATTTCTATGTCGAATAGAATTTATATATGCCTATGTTTTCAAATTTTCGAATTATCCACACTCTCCTGAATATTCTTGACTTCCAAAAACAATTTTATTTAACGCTTTATTCGAATTAAAGCAATTCAAAATATAATGATTACGCTTTACGTACTTTAATTTATTTCATTTAAACATTAATGTAGCTCTAAAGAGGCATTTTTAATTTGTGTTTTTTAATAAAAAAATAATAATAAAACTGAATTTAAAATGGTTGAATTAAAAAAATTATTTTGCTAATATATAGGAAACGATGATACTGCTTTATCAATATATTTAATACATCAAACTATATAAAAATATAATAAAAATCAATTCATAAACGTATAATATGGGGGCAATTAGTTATTAGACTCCTCAATACTACACCAATTGCTTATGGATTTTAGGTACCACTGCCTTTTGCTTGTTACGAAAATCTTGGTGAAAACAACTTAAAAATAATATAGATACGTATCGACTCGTTTTTGTGTACAAAATTTTTTAATTTTTATTTTATATTATTTTGAATTTGTAAAATTTTGATCTCAAAGGGACTTGATTATTAGACTAATATATACATTGAAGAAGGTTCATATTGGATTTTGTATTTGGATAGTTATTTTTTAAATTATATGTTCGCCTAGTCTCATATTATATTATTACAAAATTAATTCATTTATTTAGAAAAATTGATGGTAAAAGTAAATATTAAATTTTATCACATAAGTCTGGAATTTAAAGTTCTATATTTTAATTCGAGTTCAATTTTTTTATTATTTTCGATGCCAATATTTTGCTAATATATAGTTATAGTAATTAATATATATACCAAAGACAAGAGGCCTTAAATTAATTCAAAAGTAACTTTCTAAAAGCATGGATACAAATAAAAGAAAATTTTATATAATCTAACTTTTCAATTACACATTTTCCTACAAAGTATATCTAGGGAGTTATATCCGTATAAACATTTTCAATTTTATAGACGCTAACATACACTATAAGTAATAGAGTATAATACCGTTTTCAAAACGTAAAAAAAAAAACAGACAATATAACTATTTAAAATTTGATACAAATGAATTATTTATATGTTTATCTGTTAATCATGAATTCGTTTTGGAATAACCGATTTAATTTATTTCTCTCAGAAAATATTCATATTTTGCGTAACATATTAAACACCTCCCCTTTTCTACAGTTCCTACTGTCCAAAATTATTTTTTGTACATGTTTGAAAATAAAAACAGCTTATATAAGTGTTATGGATATTTAGAATAATAAGTATCAACAAGTCGATTTCCGACGTGTAAATATAAGAAACTTTATTAGACAAAATCAGTGTTCACTCAACATTCAAAACGAATAGTAAACTCTCAAGAGTATTTCGTGAAATAAAATTTTATTATCTTACTTAAAACTACGTTTTTAATCAACAAATAAAATGGATTTTTCAATGGCTGAACCATCAACTTCTTCCGTCGATAACAAAGATGGATTTCCTGTTACAATGGAATATATTGAAGATGCTCTCAAAAATCACAAGGATTTCAATGAATCATTGAAATTAAACGATATGAGCAGCGAAAAAGCTTTAAGCTTTGGAGACAATTGTACAGCTGAAGTATTTAGAGTTCACGTTAAAGGTGAAATTAAAAAAGATGGTAAAGCCGTTGGTAAGCTCAAAATTTTGTACAATTATCTTTATTATATTTAATATATTAACATTTGTTTCTATTATATTTCTTGCAGAAGTTTCTAAATCTGTGTTAGTAAAAATTCCTTTCCGCGATGAAATAAATATACCACCTGCAATTTTCAAATTTGAATCGAATGTATATAACAATCTTTTTGTTATATCTGAACAAGAGTTTGGGGAGGAATTACCAATTATTCGTTGCATCAAAGCTGAAGCACATGTAGTAGTAACTGAAGATTTCAAGGATAAAGGATATGCTTTATCGAATCGTCGTGAAGGATTAAATCAGGAGCAAGCAGAGAAAGTTATTAAAGTAAATTATTATTTTATGCAATAATTACATTTATAATGTACTGTTAACAACCAGTAATATTTTAACATTTGGTTTTATTTTCCAGTCAATTGCTATGTTCCATGCAGCTTCAATAGTTTTACAGAAATCAAATGAACTTCGCTTCAGAAAATTGTGCCTACTAACACAAGATCAAGTTTTTGCTGAATCAAATGCGGCAATTTGTAAAAAAACATTGTCGGATTCAATTACTATTGCAAAATATTTAGCCGATAAATATTTACCAAATGCAAATGAAGAAGAGGCTACTGCCATTAAAAAATTCTTAAATCTTACTTCAGATGGTATGTACAAACAAGCAAAGTATGTATCAGAAGAAACACCAGATTTTGCTAAAGTATTTGTTCATGGTGATTGCTGGGCAAATAATTTTATGTTCAACTCTGAAGGTAAATTAAAACTATAAAAAAACTATTCTTGTTACTTTGGATACAAACATTTTTAAGAATATTTGTATTTTTAATTATTTTAAGTATAGTAGAACACAGGTATCGATTATCTCATTTTTCTAAATTTTTTTTAAATTTTGTTGCAATAGCCAAAAGTTTTTCTAAGATAAGAATGTCCTAAGCGATATAATAAATATTTGTCTATGAACCCTATGTAAAACAAAATATTGCGAATTTTTATATTCAAGAACTTTTAATGCATATAAATGTCACTCACACGGTTGTTACACTGCGCGATTGACCTGATATTTTAGAAGCGTAGTTTAAATACATAAATCATATTATATAATCACATTTTACCAAGTATATAAATATATAACATTTTTTATAACTACTAACACTTAAATTATTAGAAATTTTATTTATATAACAATTTTCAAGATTTCTTGCCGATATTTAAAGTCACTCGAAAATTATCCAAGAATTTATTTTTACGAGCTGGTTTCAAGTAAATTTACTTTTCTTTTCAGGTGATCAAGCACTTTTAATCAATTTTGCAACAGTATGTCTAACAAGCCCAGCACGTGATTTGGTCTACTTATTCGCTACAAATCCTCAACCCCTCAATAAAAAACCTTTGATCGAGCTATATATAACGGAACTTCATAAGCGTTTGAGTGTAAAGAAAATTTCTAAGGACTTTATCGAACAATTTACTGTCGAATTCATTGAATCGGAGCTAAAGAGATTGAAGGTGGTAGCATTGTTAACTGCAATTTGGTTATTGACACCAATCAGTTACACCAGTTATCCATCGGTTGATGAATACAACAAACTTGATGGAGAAGGTAAAGCAATGCTTGTTGAAAAGCATATTGATGGTGAATTTTATGTTCGCCGTTTAATGGAAATTCTTCACGAAAATTTATCATAAGATGATGTAAGATGTTTTTATTTTAAGTTTAAACAAAAACCATGTTCATTTTATCTAATTTGTGACGTTTATTTTGTTGGTTTTTTTTATCTTAAAATGCATTTTTATGACAATTTTTTTAATATTTCAATCAATTTGTATTAATTACTTCTTTTGACTTCTGTCTTATAATTTTAACATTTTGTGTTAATAATATGTTATTTTTCTAAATAGAAGCTTAAAATAAATAATTTTCAAGGAATGCGCACATCTTCATTTACTATTCAAAATATCCCTTTATATTCCCATTTTTTATAAAATGAAACAATACAATGTTGTTATGTACTTTCGTATTGTAGCTGAATAATTTACATTTTGTAAGTTAAAAGCTAAAAAAAAAATATACAATGTTGAGTATATGGTTGCCATATTTTGCAGAAATGTGTGTCCTAATAAGTATTTTATATTTCTTTTAAGATACTGAAAGGTATGATTTTATTTTGAAAATATTAAGGACTTTCCCAAGAATTCAGTTTCTTTTGAATCTTTTCGAAAATTTACACATTCTGTACTTTCTACGTAGTATAATATACTAAGTACATTTAACACAGGGTCAGCACACAAACGCAAAAAATGGTTTATCTATATATATAAAAATCAATTGCTGTTCGTTAGTCATGCTAAAACTCGAGAATGGCTGGACCGATTTGGCTAATTTTGGTCTTGAAATATTCGTGAAAGTTCAGGGAAGTTTTAAATGGTTAGAAACATATAAAATATGTAAAGGAAAATACTATAAACGACAATTTAATTTTCGAATACAAAATGTTCATAGCTGTGAAACATATTTTGTCTTTTTTTTTTCTCACATGTTACAAATCATCATTTCCACAGAAACCAAAATCTAATTTTGAAATTCAAAATAAAACTTCTTTATCTCTTCTCACTAGCAGTATGACGAACTGTCAACTATATAAAGTGTGCATATCGCAATGTTCTAGTATTACCGGAATCATTCTTGGTTCAGGGGGTTCATATACCTTTCATAAAGTGTATGTGTACCACAGCAAAAATTATCGGGTGAATGCGGTCCCGGGTGTACCCCAGCAATTACCAGGTAAATACCGGGTGCATATAATGTACCGGGTGCACACTAAATACCGGGAATCCGATAAGAAAGGATTTGAAATTCTTCCCCTAAGGGTAGAATTGCATCCGCATGTAAACGATGTAATATCATCATTTATTAAAATGTGAAAAATTACACAGCAACGCGTAAACCGGGTGGGTATGCTTCTAAATATAAATTAATATCATAATTTATTCTGATTTGCCGCAGCTTCATTATTTAGTTATAGACAGTTGAGAATATGTTATTATATTTAGGTGATATATTGATTTTGAAATAATTTATTTAACAAAACAATGTTTACCCGGGTCAGCTATTCAAAATATAATTTATTTATCTCTTCTTTTCTATATTAGTGGTTCTGGACTTCCTTTTACTATTTTTCATCAAGTATATGAGAACCACAGAACAATATATACGAATTGTGTGTGCACGAGGTACCGGGTTGCCTACATCAAACACGAGTGTATATATAAATATTTCGTGTCACGGGTATCCTACACCAAATAGTGGGTTACACATCAAATACCGGGCATCCCATAAGAAAAGATTGTCTGAAATTCTAACCCTGATGGGATGAAAAGCAGAAGCAAAGTTTTTATGGGACAACGGAATTCTTTCGTCCAATCTGCTTAAAATTTTGCATGCAATCGATGTAATATCAACTGTCACCGCAACGTGCCCGGCCGGGTATGCTTTAAAATATATATTAATATCATTATTTATTCTAATTTGCCTTAGCTTTCAGTATTAAGAAATGGAGGAAAGTTGTTAAGAATATGTTATTATACTTAGAAAATGTTGAAGTTAATTAGAACTATGTGGCAAAACGACGTGTGTCGGGGCAGTATACCTATGATAATATACCTATGACAATATACCTATTTAAAATTTGATACAAATGAATTATTTATATGTTTATCTGTTAATCATGAATTCGTTTTGGAATAACCGATTTAATTTATTTCTCTCAGAAAATATTCATATTTTGCGTAACATATTAAACACCTCCCCTTTTCTACAGTTCCTACTGTCCAAAATTATTTTTTGTACATGTTTGAAAATAAAAACAGCTTATATAAGTGTTATGGATATTTAGAATAATAAGTATCAACAAGTCGATTTCCGACGTGTAAATATAAGAAACTTTATTAGACAAAATCAGTGTTCACTCAACATTCAAAACGAATAGTAAACTCTTAAGAGTATATCGTGAAATAAAATTTTATTATCTTACTTAAAACTACGTTTTTAATCAACAAATAAAATGGATTTTTCAATGGCTGAACCATCAACTTCTTCCGTCGATAACAAAGATGGATTTCCTGTTACAATGGAATATATTGAAGATGCTCTCAAAAATCACAAGGATTTCAATGAATCATTGAAATTAAACGATATGAGCAGCGAAAAAGCTTTAAGCTTTGGAGACAATTGTACAGCTGAAGTATTTAGAGTTCACGTTAAAGGTGAAATTAAAAAAGATGGTAAAGCCGTTGGTAAGCTCAAAATTTTGTACAATTATCTTTATTATATTTAATATATTAACATTTGTTTCTATTATATTTCTTGCAGAAGTTTCTAAATCTGTGTTAGTAAAAATTCCTTTCCGCGATGAAATAAATATACCACCTGCAATTTTCAAATTTGAATCGAATGTATATAACAATCTTTTTGTTATATCTGAACAAGAGTTTGGGGAGGAATTACCAATTATTCGTTGCATCAAAGCTGAAGCACATGTAGTAGTAACTGAAGATTTCAAGGATAAAGGATATGCTTTATCGAATCGTCGTGAAGGATTAAATCAGGAGCAAGCAGAGAAAGTTATTAAAGTAAATTATTATTTTATGCAATAATTACATTTATAATGTACTGTTAACAACCAGTAATATTTTAACATTTGGTTTTATTTTCCAGTCAATTGCTATGTTCCATGCAGCTTCAATAGTTTTACAGAAATCAAATGAACTTCGCTTCAGAAAATTGTGCCTACTAACACAAGATCAAGTTTTTGCTGAATCAAATGCGGCAATTTGTAAAAAAACATTGTCGGATTCAATTACTATTGCAAAATATTTAGCCGATAAATATTTACCAAATGCAAATGAAGAAGAGGCTACTGCCATTAAAAAATTCTTAAATCTTACTTCAGATGGTATGTACAAACAAGCAAAGTATGTATCAGAAGAAACACCAGATTTTGCTAAAGTATTTGTTCATGGTGATTGCTGGGCAAATAATTTTATGTTCAACTCTGAAGGTAAATTAAAACTATAAAAAAATGTTGTTACTTTGGATACAAACATTTTTAAGAATATTTGTATTTTTAATTATTTTAAGTATAGTAGAACACAGGTATCGATTATCTCATTTTTCTAAATTTTTTTTAAATTTTGTTGCAATAGCCAAAAGTTTTTCTAAGATAAGAATGTCCTAAGCGATATAATAAATATTTGTCTATGAACCCTATGTAAAACAAAATATTGCGAATTTTTATATTCAAGAACTTTTAATGCATATAAATGTCACTCACACGGTTGTTACACTGCGCGATTGACCTGATATTTTAGAAGCGTAGTTTAAATACATAAATCATATTATATAATCACATTTTACCAAGTATATAAATATATAACATTTTTTATAACTACTAACACTTAAATTATTAGAAATTTTATTTATATAACAATTTTCAAGATTTCTTGCCGATATTTAAAGTCACTCGAAAATTATCCAAGAATTTATTTTTACGAGCTGGTTTCAAGTAAATTTACTTTTCTTTTCAGGTGATCAAGCACTTTTAATCAATTTTGCAACAGTATGTCTAACAAGCCCAGCACGTGATTTGGTCTACTTATTCGCTACAAATCCTCAACCCCTCAATAAAAAACCTTTGATCGAGCTATATATAACGGAACTTCATAAGCGTTTGAGTGTAAAGAAAATTTCTAAGGACTTTATCGAACAATTTACTGTCGAATTCATTGAATCGGAGCTAAAGAGATTGAAGGTGGTAGCATTGTTAACTGCAATTTGGTTATTGACACCAATCAGTTACACCAGTTATCCATCGGTTGATGAATACAACAAACTTGATGGAGAAGGTAAAGCAATGCTTGTTGAAAAGCATATTGATGGTGAATTTTATGTTCGCCGTTTAATGGAAATTCTTCACGAAAATTTATCATAAGATGATGTAAGATGTTTTTATTTTAAGTTTAAACAAAAACCATGTTCATTTTATCTAATTTGTGACGTTTATTTTGTTGGTTTTTTTTATCTTAAAATGCATTTTTATGACAATTTTTTTAATATTTCAATCAATTTGTATTAATTACTTCTTTTGACTTCTGTCTTATAATTTTAACATTTTGTGTTAATAATATGTTATTTTTCTAAATAGAAGCTTAAAATAAATAATTTTCAAGGAATGCGCACATCTTCATTTACTATTCAAAATATCCCTTTATATTCCCATTTTTTATAAAATGAAACAATACAATGTTGTTATGTACTTTCGTATTGTAGCTGAATAATTTACATTTTGTAAGTTAAAAGCTAAAAAAAAAATATACAATGTTGAGTATATGGTTGCCATATTTTGCAGAAATGTGTGTCCTAATAAGTATTTTATATTTCTTTTAAGATACTGAAAGGTATGATTTTATTTTGAAAATATTAAGGACTTTCCCAAGAATTCAGTTTCTTTTGAATCTTTTCGAAAATTTACACATTCTGTACTTTCTACGTAGTATAATATACTAAGTACATTTAACACAGGGTCAGCACACAAACGCAAAAAATGGTTTATCTATATATATAAAAATCAATTGCTGTTCGTTAGTCATGCTAAAACTCGAGAATGGCTGGACCGATTTGGCTAATTTTGGTCTTGAAATATTCGTGAAAGTTCAGGGAAGTTTTAAATGGTTAGAAACATATAAAATATGTAAAGGAAAATACTATAAACGACAATTTAATTTTCGAATACAAAATGTTCATAGCTGTGAAACATATTTTGTCTTTTTTTTTTTCTCACATGTTACAAATCATCATTTCCACAGAAACCAAAATCTAATTTTGAAATTCAAAATAAAACTTCTTTATCTCTTCTCACTAGCAGTATGACGAACTGTCAACTATATAAAGTGTGCATATCGCAATGTTCTAGTATTACCGGAATCATTCTTGGTTCAGGGGGTTCATATACCTTTCATAAAGTGTATGTGTACCACAGCAAAAATTATCGGGTGAATGCAGTCCCGGGTGTACCCCAGCAATTACCAGGTAAATACCGGGTGCATATAATGTACCGAGTGCACACTAAATACTGGGAATCCGATAAGAAAGGATTTGAAATTCTTCCCCTAAGGGTAGAATTGCATCCGCATGTAAACGATGTAATATCATCATTTATTAAAATGTGAAAAATAACACAGCAACGCGTAAACCGGGTGGGCATGCTTCTAAATATAAATTTATATCATAATTAATTCTGATTTTCCGCAGCTTCATTATTTAGTTATAGACAGTTGAGAATATGTTATTATATTTGGGAGATATATTGATTTTGATAAGAAATAATTTATTTAACAAAACAATGTTTACCCGGGTCAGCTATTCAAAATATAATTTATTTATCTCTTCTTTTCTATATTAGTGGTTCTGGACTTCCTTTTACTATTTTTCATCAAGTATATGAGAACCACAGAACAATATATACGAATTGTGTGTGCACGAGGTACCGGGTTGCCTACATCAAACACGAGTGTATATATAAATATTTCGTGTCACGGGTATCCCACACCAAATAGTAGGTTACACTGCAAATACCGGGCATCCCATAAGAAAAGATTTTCTGAAATTCTACCCCTAATGGGATGAAAAGCAGAAGCAAAGTTTGTATGGGACAACGGAATTCCTTCGTCCAATCTGCTTCAAATTTTGCATGCAATCGATGTAATATCAATTGTCACCGAAACGTGCCCGGGTATGCTTTAAAATATATATTAATATCATTATTTATTCTAATTTGCCTTAGCTTTCAGTATTAAGAAATGGAGGAAAGTTGTTAAGAATATGTTATTATACTTAGAAAATGTTGAAGTTAATTAGAAATATGTGGCAAAACGACGTTTGCCGGGCCAGCTTGTTATACATAAAACAAACATATAAGTGTCATGTAATATATTTTGCCTGTATTATGATAAATTTGCCTATAAATTGATAATATTAAAATTGAAAATTTTATTATCTCTAGAACAAAAGGATGAGGTGCAAATTTTTTTTCTTACTCTTAACACATTAGTCATTCACTCCAAGCTTTTTTTTTTTGTTTAATTTTGTTGATACCTTTTTGTTATATAATAGAAAATAGTGAAACAGTTTTATGTGCTTTTAATGGTGTGGAAAAACCATGAAACTATTGTTTAAGCTTAGAAAATTTTTTTCATGCTTTGCAAGAGTGATTTTTGAAAAATTGTCTGTTATTGCATATTTAACAGATCAACCACGTGCGGATTCTGGTCGATTTTGTAGCAAAAGTTTATTCGACAACAAGATCAAATTTTCTTAAAAACCTGGAAATCTTTAATTGAAGGTATAACGATTAGGGTAAGTTTTGGAGATGGCCGTACGGGTCAGATAGCCACTACAATTATTTTTGGAACCTACCTATAGTAATATTTTCACCTCAAAAAGTAAGTAAACTTCGGTTAATGGGTTTTCCAAAAGAAAAAGTTGTTTTTTGTGTTCATTCTTGGCATTATATCTTGACAACCGATGTCTCAATTATGGGACCGAAAAGTTTAGGGTGCCCAACTTTTATATCCATTGGGAAATTTTTTTAGTCTAAATGATATATTTTTATACGAGGAATATATGTAAAAAAATTTCAAAAAAATTATTTGTTTGCCATGTTTCAAAATGTTTAGTATTTGGGTTTTTCTATTAACAAACATAAAAAATGATCATTAAGGACTTGAGCATAACAAAATTTTCTGTCCCGTTAACGAGATATAATGCCAAGAATGTACACAGAATTTCTTAATGTTTGAATATATTTAACATATAGCTTTATGTCCAGAAAGTCTTCAATGATTCAGTTGGATATGAAGGATTGTTAATCAACCTGGCCTTTGATATTTGTCCGTGCAATGTCACAGTATCGACATAAACCTGTTTTATACAGGGAGAAAATTATTCTTAACAAATGTCTGTTTTTCATTATTTGAATTATGTTTAATATAAAAAAAAATATTTTATATAAATAGAAGTATTAAAAAATATCTATTTTGCATTATTAATGGTATTCGTCTTTACGAATCGATCAATTTTAAAATTTACTACACAACACAAAAAATTTGATATCGTCGAGACATTTAAAATTGAATCAATGAATAAATTTAATCAAAGTTAATTTCAAAAATAATTAGAAAAGAGATTTGAAACAATTAATTTCAACTTTTAATTGTTCCATGTCTCTTTTCCAGCTTTTTTTTTTCAATAGATTGAATGGATGTGTTTACATTTTTCAAAATTATCTTTAATTTTTCTTAAATTTAAAATTTAGGTACAGTGATTTAATAATATACTTAATTAGAAATAAGTCAGAAATACACATATAATGAAATGTAAATTAAAACAAGTGAACAACTAACAAAGTTAACTGTTTAGATAATCTCTATATGGTTGAGTATGAATTTTTGAACAAATTTTGATAATTAGCATTCATAAAATACTCTAAATATGGACTCTAGACAATTATAAACACATAATAATATTTATTGTAATTGTTTATTATAACGAATATTTTACGATGAAGTGTTTCAAACAAATTTGTTTTTATTAAAAAAAATATACATTTTTTGAACTTTTTCTTTAACTTTTATGCTCCAAATTTGGGTCATAAATTCATTGAATCCAATTTATCAATTTTGATCATATTTAAACTAGAACTCAGTTTTTAGGTCCAGAATACGCCACCAAAATTTCATATAGCTATCTCTTTTCGTTTTTATTATTAAGAGATAGCTATATGAAATTTTGGTGGCGTATTCTGGACCTAAAAACTAAGTTTTAGTTTGTTTATGATCAAAATTGGTAAATTGGATTCAATGAATTTATGACTGACCCAAATTTCGAGCATAATAATTTTGATCATTTACAACAAATTGAAGTTTATTTTTCAATTTGAAGTTTCATTCTGTGTAAAGTGAACCTGGAACAGGTGCTCTCCAGGTATATAGTACACAATCACCCCCAGTCTCTCCAAGATCTGGGAGTGACTGTGTACCATAACAAAATATATTCTAAATCGGAAAATTTTCTTTGTCTATGTTTTTACTTTAGAAATTAAAATTTAAAGAACTACTAACACACTTTCGACTGATGTAGTAATTTTAATCAGTCGAAAATTAGCTCGTTTTGAATTATATTAAGTTTATTTGAATATATTAAGTTTACATCACCCTTATATTATGAAAGAATAGGTATAATTTTCTACTGCTTAAATCGTTTGTCTAGCACCTCTCTTTTTTACATCGTAAAAATACACCTAAAATAATGGATACAGAAAACTTCTTCGTGATTTATGATCCAATTATAAAAAACAACTTAAACAGAATTTATAATCAGATTTCTAGACGAAAAAATACATTCTCTTCATTACATAATTTAATCTGACGTGACAGTAAGGTGAGGAAACATTCTTTTTTTCGCGATTTCTTGCACATAATTTTTACTTTTTATTTAAAGATTGATTTACCAAAAAACTGTAAAACGTTATCACGCTTTTTCATCAAAATTTTTTCAATGGTTGACGAGCTATTTTCGTTTAAATACGAAAGAAGAGGTAATATGTGAGCCCTTGTTCTCTGAAACGTCACTTTATAGGTGAAATATTTTTAAAACCTGGCCATCCATAACATATTCTCTAATGTCAGCAAAAAATTTATTCGCCAATTTATTTTGGAGTTTTATTCGATTATTCATTATGGAAATACCCGACTTAACGGATAACTGATTATAAAAAGTTACAATTTGAGTGTGCTAATCTAGTCACCGACTGAAATTTTTTAAATAAAATTCTACTTTTGAACATTTTATCTGAAGAAAATACTAAAATGCAACCTGTATATAACAAATACCGTTAATATCGTATAAAAAATGTAGTTCATGCAAAATTTTCTAATCCTAAATGGTTCTATATTGCCGCCATGCATGTGTTTAATATACATAAGTACTACGAAGATGTATGCTTTCCATAACAAAAAATAAAATGAAATAACCAAAAGAAGAAAATTTTGTATGCGATATGATAAAGAAGAGCTATCAGCATCTATGTATGTGAAGTAAAGTGTATGTGTTCACCTACGTTACGCGCAGTACTTCACAATCTTGGAGGCAGTGTAGTGTTATTATAACATCATTTCATAAGTATATCACGCTTGGTTGATATCAACTACCTAACCATTTACAATCATAGAATTGAGGGCTTAGATATAGTCTGTATTAATATAATTGAGACTCCTCTGAATAGAAAAAATTATGTTATAAGCGAATCCTTGATATAACAATTTACTTTAAGGTTCCTGTTAAAGAACTGTTCGCCAATTGTCAAATGAAAAATGTATATAAGCAAACAAAGATCATTTGATATTTCATATATTAGTTTTTAACAGAAGAAACGTTTATAAATATAAATTTTTAATAATTCCAAATTCCAAGTAATGTGTTCTTGTTTAATTATAAAAAAAAAGTTTTGATCCGTAAATTTTTTAATTATGGTTTTGTAAAGGAAACTTTTGTTATCCTAAGAAAAATGCTTTTTATTCTTCTAAATATTCTATTAAAAACCTATTGTGTATAATTGAGGTAGCATGCAACTTGTAGTATAAAGTATAAATCTCTAGTTAAATTTAATTTCAATTATTTTTAAATCGACAAATTTTCACAAAAGGCACTCCAAAACTGAAGAAAACTACCAATTTTGAGGATTTATTTAGATTGATTGAGGAAAAATTTAGATTTACATTTTGATAATTCTCTATTTGGACTCTATTTTCACGAACACGTGATAATTAATAATTATAAAGAAATAATAAGTATCCAAGTATGTAACCCAATATTCAAGTATACATTTATATAATTTATTTAAAGGTTAATAAAATATGTTTATAAAAAATAAAAATAAAAACAAGTGAACGTAGCAACTAAGAGTTTATTGTTTAAATACTCGACATATTACTGGATATCAATGATTGAACTATTTTTAATTATCAACATTAAAAAATCTAGTTGAAAAATAAAAAAACACATATCCACTATAAAAAAAAATTAATAGACAAAAAATATGTATATTATTATATGAAAAATGCTTCAAACAAAATGTTGCTTTCCGTTGTTCATGGAGAAACTTTTGTTGCATTTTAAGTTTTTTTTCTTCAACTCATTTTTACCCCTAGAACATTGTTACTGTTTTTAATAGCGTTTCAAACTTTACATTAAATATATAGATATAAATAAAAGAGTGTATTTCAATAAAATTCAATTCCAAAAACCATTAGATGTACTACGGAAACCGATTACATTTTGATTTTTAACTTGATTTCAAATATTTATGCTAAGAAGGTCTAAGTTTTATGGTACTACCTCTACATTTATTAGTAAGATACAAGAAGTGAGTGTTATATCTCACTTAGATATGAACACACAAAAGAGCAACAAGAATGAATGAATGAATGATATGGCAACGGTATTCAATGTTGTGTACATTGTTGCCTAGCTGCCTGAGTGCCAACTACACACATATCTTTCTTATGCCTGCTGTTGCAATGCTGTGATACTGATTTCCCACATCCGTTTTTCCGTATTATTATCGTTAATAAATAGATATATTTATATATAAATCTTACATGATGCTATGATGCATAAGTAAAATAAAAATATTTACAGAACTTAGTTCAATAGCCGTTTTACCTTCCGCCGGGCACTTTTGACAGGTTCAGTGCAAAAATTTAGTAAGCAGGTAGAAAATACCATTGGTACTTGCCTATGGTGGTTGCTGTCACTATTTCTACATAACTTTTTTTTTTCTTATTTGCTAGTCGATGTAAATTATTTAGTGTGGCAAGTTGTAGGAAAATCATTTAGGTCTAATGAAAGTATCGATTTCGTCTGTTATGATTTTGAATTTGATTGGTTGGAGATTTTTATTCAATTTATATTTGTATACATATTTTCTTATTTGATCTAATGATCTACTGGAATTCTCATTTTCTGTAGATATAATTTCTATTTTCAGTATTTAGATAACCAAACGCCTAAATGTTAGAAATGGTTCATATATTCGATGATTTTCCCTTTCATGGAACATAATTCCTTCTATGCCAGTTTTAAGAATTTTTGTTTTACTTTCATTGATCGTTAATTTTGAATAGAGATCGATCGTTAGATCGCAGTTATTTAATTCACTGTAACATTTAAACACATAGTTTGAAGAATTTTTCGACAAGCATGCAGGAGAAGTGGATTACTTTAATAAATGTATCATGAATTATTTTTGACTCCA
Source organism: Chrysopa pallens (assembly GCA_020423425.1). Taxonomy (NCBI): domain Eukaryota; kingdom Metazoa; phylum Arthropoda; class Insecta; order Neuroptera; family Chrysopidae; genus Chrysopa; species Chrysopa pallens. Next base: position 15,648,467 of record CM035591.1, on the reverse strand, counting down.
TAAATAGACTGCTCTTTATAAAATTAACTTCACTCATAATCAAATACGTAAGCATATCAAATATCAACCTTGGTGTGGTAAAAAAACTTTTAATTTTTTATGTTGCTGATTGAAAAACATAATTTATATTACACCATCTAATTTTTTTCATGATTAGCTTTTTAGTTGCATTGTTGTGGCTAGTGAAACAGTTTCTGAAAGAGAGCTTTTTTCGGAGCCCATAAAATGTCAAATAAGATTAAAATTGACCTTTATTCGTTTTGATTTTTGTTATTTAAATAGAAATATCATTCAATAGCAAATGCACCAAACTATTTGGTCTAATACCTGATAAAACTTGGTGTCTGTTACCATAAAAGGATTCAAGTTTTCGCACAATGCACTTTGTCAGATATCGGACAAAATGTTTTGAATTTCTTATTCATTGATATTCTTATTACGATAACAAAAAAATTAATATCCGTCATATAATTATCCGAAAACTTCTGGCTTCAAATAAGAAAATGACTCACTTCTCACAATTTCCTTCGGAAAGTTGTACCATCCACAACGAAAGTATTCGTGAAGTTTCAATTTGTTATTATAATAATTATTTTAAAAAATCATACGGTGTACCCTTTGCACAAACATTTATTGCCAAGATATTCAAAATTGGAAATAATTTGAAAATAATATTAAAATAAGGAAAAGTAATAAAAAGTTAATTTGACAATCGAATAGAAAAACTACAATCTGTCAGATGGCAGGCTTAGGAAACTTGCCCGTATCTATTATACATAAGAGAACAATAAAGCTTATCTACAAAAAATTTTTGATTCGACCATGACTTCTCTCCGACTTTTCTCGTCGTATTTTACTTGTGCCAGTTTGATAACATATTCTGTTTCTTTGAATAAACTTTCTATAATAATATTGTAATAGTTCATTGTATTTACTTTTCAACTAAGTAAGCATATCTTATATCTCATTCAAAAAAGATATTTGTGCATCTTTCGTGCGCAATGAAATAATACAACGTGCCAAAGGCATAAAATTTTCACGAAACATATCAAAGAAAATCTATTTTCTATCTACCATAAAATACACATTAATATTATGTTACATATAAAAGGGGCAGTTTAATACATATATTTTTAATCATGGAAAAAAGTTATTTCATATCAATTGGATTACCAAATTTTTGAAAACTTTATTTCCCAAAACAGTTTTAAGCAAAGAAAACATTTATTTTGAGCGTGTCAAATTGTGATTGTTTCATACAAAAATTATTGGAAAATAAAATTTTTTATGGAGATATTGTCATTTATTTTTTTGTAATTGTTTAACCACAGTTTCGAAAATTTGGGGTTATTCAATTTCTAAGATAATCTATTTATTTAACTATTTTGTTTAAATACTTAAATAAATTAATTAATAAAATTCAACTGTCCATGCAAAAAATATTTTAAAAGCCTTTATGTCTGTTTTCTTGAATTGAAAACTAGTTAACAAAGCAATGCCAAATGCTGTGAGTCCAATCGAGCTCATCACACAAGTATGTTAATGCCTTATTTACATCAAGCAATTAATAAGCTGAATTTCACAGGAATATTGTGTATTTTATCTATCTGCAATCGCTACAATGACGGTTGGGATCGATTTCCTACAATGTCACAAAAAATAATTGTTGGCGGGCTGGAGAAAGGTATAGAAATTAAAGGTATAAAAAGGATTGTAGGATACATATATCTCCTCTACTGCTACCACGAAGGTTACATCACAAGTTTATCCATTTATCTCGAATTTAATAACGTGAAGTACGATGGTCATATTAACCGTAATAAATCCATAGAAAAATTGAAAATAAAATAAGCAACTAATAAGTATTTCAGCGATCATCGAGTAGAGTAGACAATTATATTGTGATTGAAGTAGTTTGCTACTCAACGATTTGGTTTAAAACAATTTATAAATGAGTTTTATTTTTACTATTTATTATATTTTGTATTCAAACAATTATTTTACTTTTTTATAACCCATACAAAGTTGCCGATGATCAACTATTTTCCGTTGATCGGCCAAGGTACGGCTACCAATGCTCGGCCAAGCATCGGCATTCTTTAACGGCCAATGGCTGGCTTATCATCGCCCGCCGTAGTATACGCTCTATAATAATTTGCGATCTTCAGCCGATGCTTGGCCGATGATATGACACTTTTTTGACTGCGCAAGCGTATTGAAAATTAGATCAGCTGTTAAAATGATGATATTATAGATGAACTCAATCATGTGGAATCAGTGAGTTCGATTGCTTGTCAGAGCACAGATGCATGCTCAGACAAAAATAAACATGCAAAATTATTTAAGGTCAAAGGTATGTTTATAATAGTTGAATAATTATACAATGTCTTTTATTGATTTTTTTCATTATAGAAGTTTATTATACCTTTATGGGGAAAGGCAGAAAATCAGCAAGCCATTTCAACTCATATTAATTATGATGATATATTGTTTGGTAAGTGTTTATGGTTTTTATTTAAAAAAAACAAATTGAATATTGCTCGTATCGCGGAAAAAATATTTGTTTCCATTTATTATTTTTTACTATTCCAACTTTTTACATGACAATTAATTTATACGCATGTAATTAAATTAGGTATTCTCTAATTACGATGAGAAAACAACTAATGAATATTTTATCTGTATATACATGCATCGAATTTGCTAACTTTATTTCCAAGTATTTTATTGAGAAAAATAATGATTATTTAAAATGAAAAGTCAAGATTTTTCTAACTAATTTTCTTCTTAATAAATTTTATTACTTATTTTATTAATTACTCGTAATATTTTTGTATATTTTACTATTTACTGTTGTTTTAGATCGTATAAAGACTTATATTGATGGAAAGTTTGACGAATTATATGAACATTTGGATGCATTTTAAATAAGCACGGAGTATGTCATAAAAAATGAAGCTAAACGAATTAAAACTCAAGTTTTAATGAAAACTGGGGAAAATGTTCCAAACATTTCTAAAACAACTGCTATGGAGCCTTATAAAAATATATTCTCCATCAACGATAAGGCGCAATTTTTGATTTTTGATAACGACCTGAAAACTGACGACGAAAAAAAGAAACTGAAGAATTTATTCAGAGTTATTATGTACGGGGAATCAGATGTTGTAACTATAATACGAAAAACTTTATCTGAGGTCATTACACCTACCGTACAATTGAATTATTCTGGCACTGGGAAGAAAGTACGTGGTATCGGGAAACACAATTTTAGTGCTACTTGCACTTACACTTGTTTAAAAGGTAGGATATATATGTTTAAAATCTACACCTGAATAAAGTTATGTTTTATCTATAAATATTTCTAATTTCAGAGGATGTTGAAGAAAAGTTTGGGGACTCGGATCAATCCAAATCGTTAAGGGTAAAGATCGGCAGTTTTCTTGCTAATGCAGGAGACAGGGATGGAGGCCGCCGTCAACGAGCTATTAACAACCAACAACAACAACAAGACAACAATAATAATAATAATAATAATAATAATAATAATAATAATAATAATAATAATAATAATAATAACGAGGACAACAATGATAATTAATTTTTATACTAAAATTACTTATTTTCTTTTTTAATAACTCACTTAATGTTGTATTACTTATATTTATAATTGTAGTGAAATATTCTTTTAAAACTCTTAAAATAAAAAATAATTTAGTATAATAAATTAATATATTTATCGAATAAAGATTAATGTTTCTAAATAAAAAAATTTGTTATTTCTAAATTAAAAATAATTATTTATAATAGTACGTTTGGCAGAGGCTAGGAGCCTATGCTTGGCCGATCATAGGATCCGATATCGGTACGTTTGGCAGATGCTTGGATCCTATGCTTGGCCGATCATGGGATCCTATGATCGACCGATCATAGGATCCTATGCTCGGCCGATCATAGGATCCGATATCGGCATGGCGTTACAGTCCGATACTCGCCCAGTCTTGGGCCGATGATATATTCGGATCATTGGCCGATACTTTTAAATCGGCTGCCTGTCTTGGCCCATTAATGGGCCGATCCTCATTTCTTGTATGGGAAGTAGAACATCGGTTTCATACCTTTAACTATTAATAAATGTTTACGATTATAAAATAACGGAAAAATTCAGGTCAAGAAACAAAATATCATAATAAAGCCAGTTTTTGTTCGAATATTCAGAAAATATTTTTAGAGAAAAATCATTAAAACTCACATAAGAGATCAAAAAAGGCTTCATTCCTATTATTTACATTCACATATCTAACACCTTCTTTTTATAGTTATATGATAACTGATCATCAGTTTATGTACCCGGCTGCAGAACATATAAGAAAAATCGATTACCGATCGAATGTATCGGCAGAATGAAACCCCTGTGAACAGGGATTAATTTTGAAAAATACTACTTTAGTAAACCTTTATTTTTAATCAATTAAATTTTATTTTAAAAAACCTACCTTTTTTATTTATAATGACTTCATTTTACATGAAATAAACTACCGAAATAACATACAAACTGTTAAAAATAATAATAACAGAAGATTATTTTCAATAAAATCTTAAAACAAATGAGTAAATACACATGCAAATTAAAATTGAAGATGGGAAACATGGAATAAAAAACAAAATTTGAATACAGTTGAGTGATTATAATGTGCGTTAGTGAAACTATATTACAAAAGAATTTCCCTTTCTTATTTCCCTTTCTTACTGTAATATTTGAAGTATATTAGTTCATATTTATTCATAGTGCAACTTATTTATAATATTATGAACACTGGTTTTCACAAATGTGAGTAACATTGAAATGAAATTATTTTTATTTTGAACCGACAAAAAAAGAAAGAGGTCCTCAAATCGAGCCGCATTAATATTTCTTATTTATTTATGATTAGGTATAACATTTACTCGACATATATAATATATCAAAGTATATATATTTGTAAACACAACATTCATAATATGCCAGAGCATATTAATTTTAGGTTTAAAGGTTAAATTTTAGTATAGGTATTCACCAAGATAACTCAAAAACGAAACGAGGTAGATAACGAACTGAAATTTTGGAGATTACTCCTATACTTCTACTCCTCATACTTCAAGGTTACTCCTATTTAAATTTGAAGCGAATTCAGCCCCTGAGAAAGGGGGAGGGGATCATAATCAAATATTAGGTTATTAAATATCCAAGTAAACGTTTATTTTGGTTGTATACAACATTCAAAAAAGAAAAATATTTTTAAATTAAAAACTTCTATATATAATTTTATAGAGGCCAAATGCATTTTGAAGTCCGCCCCAATCTTATTCTCGCGTAAAAATTGTTTCATTAGCACCGACTTCGGAAGGTTTTTGGTGAAATTGCTGTTCTATAAAATAGATTCAATCAAAAAAAAATTTTTTTTACAATAATTCAGTGATTAAAAATCACTTATTGTACCAAAATTAAATTAAGCTATGAATTGTCCGATATACTATTCTGATGATCGGTTCGGATATCACATTTTCTTAAATATAAGTGAACAAATAGGACATTGATTATCACAGAATTATCCAAATTAGGCTATATTTTTTTACTGAAAGTAACTATATTTTTCACTTTGAAATTATACTCATTTAAAATAGAAAAAATATATTTGATGATTGAATATTACACAAACGTAAAATTCGTGCAATTTGAAGTCAAGTTTTCTAGATAAGTTTTTTTTTCCGAAGTGGATAATGATTCATTTGTTACCAAAAGTAAAATGAAAATTTAATACTTATTTAAAAATTAGTCATAAATATTTCACGAAAGCAGTTTATTTATGATAACGTCGTACATACGTGTGTATATTGCTTTACTATGCCTTTAGAGTTTCAGAATACGCAAGTAGAAGCAGAAAAATGGGTGTATATTGCTTTACTATTTCTTTAGAGTTTCAGGATACGCAAGTAGAAGCAGAAAACTTGACTTGAAATTGCACGTTATATTATATGAAAGCTATTGAAATCTTCTTTACAAATATATGTAGGAAACGAATTGTGTGCGAATGAATTTAAACTTTTCTATATGAAAAAACCAAATAGAATGATAACGTATAGCCTTGTGTTTAAAGGCACATATGTTATCTTAACAATCGTTACATGTTTTAGTTCTTTAGGAAATATATAAATATTTACCGGAAGGAATTAATCTTCAAAATACTAACATATTCCATAATCAATCACTGTAACTCCATTTTTATAAATATTGGCCACAATTTACGTGAATTTACGTCGTTCAATTTAGAAATTTATGGTGGCAATTGGGTTTGCATGTAACAAAAACAAGAAATAAAATTAAATAATTAATTAAATTGTTTCTAAATTTCTTAGATTTATTAAATTCAGGTTCAAAAAATATTAAATTCAGTTGTCAACAACAAGAGGCTCGTGCTAATGTTTAACTAATGACATAACATGTATATCAACACCGTGAAACTAATCACAATCTTTCCTTCTATTGGACTTTATTGATTCTAATTGGACTTTATTGAAATCTGAAATAATCTTATATAAATATAAACTTTTCCAATGAAAATTGTATTTGGAAAATATACTTTTTTACAATAATTTTTATTTATAAATTTAGTTCAGCTGATCTCCTTCCCGAATTTAACTAGTTTTCTGCGGTTCTTTAGTTTCTTTTACTGTACTATTTAGAACACATCATCTTTTACAGATTTTTGAGTGAAGCTATAAATCATGAATTACTGTTTTTATGATGTAAGTATAAACGCTTTTAAAAAATTGTACATTTTCACTGTACCTAATACTTTTCACTTTTTTCATTTTTATATTATATAGCATTATTATATTTACGTTTAGTACTTTTTAACAATAGCTGCCAGAAACAAAACCTCTTCTGGTACTTATGTTTATAATTCAAATTTTTTCTTTCAATAGGTTGTCAAATTTATTATAATTTATATTTCTTTGTAAATATAACTTCCTTAAACTCTTGAAATTTAAAAAAGTTGCAAATCTTATTTCAAATAAAATTCTTTAAAATAATAACGTGAAAAAACTACCGCCAAACATACGCTACAATTCAGCGCTGTTTTAAATTTTTTGTTAGATTTATTTATTTTTTTGCTCTTATTTAATTTCAAATCTTACAAATTATAGTCTCATGACAAATGTGTTGGGTAGTAGATACAAAATATCATGACATAAAAAATAATAGTTGCATTTTAAAACTCAATTATTTTTATTTTTTTAAAATCTTAATTGGGAATCCCATGTGTAAGACTATTAAAAACACATTATTACAATCAAGATCTGCTAGTAAATTCATTCACAAGTTTTTTTACCTGTAAATTTTTTAATTTTTCCCAACCAATAAAACTTTTGCTTGGAAATTTAAGTTAAGACTTCTAAAGGCTTTTGAGTTAAGGCTTCTAAAGGTTTTTGAGTGTGAGTTTTTATAATTTTTCTGTAAAAGTATTTTCTCAATAAACATGTCAAAAAAGTATTCGAACAAAACACTGGCTGTTTTTGTATTGAACGTTTTCCAAAGAAAGACTGTTGCAAAATTTGAGAAATATAATAGACTCTATTGTTTTGAATACTAACTATCATTGATGGACCAGGGTCGATAATTTTTGAAACCAAAATAAATTATAGTAGGATGAAACCCATTGGAAATGGAAGAGAATATAATAAAAATGAAAGAAAAAATAATTTACGGGCAATCTAAGGTAGGGAAGTACTATGGGTGAGTTTTTAAGTGTGAACGCGATTTAGCTGAATTTTCGGCAAAACTACAAGTCTAATTGAAAAAAGTTAAATGTCAAAATTGTAGATAATAAAAAAATGTACAACTTTAGTATTTACGCTTTTTTCATATAATATTTTTTCACGAGATTTGGTGAAACCTTACCTTTTTATGTTAAAAAAACACTGTATTTTTTTTATTTATATGAGATATATATTTTTGCACCTTATTTTGAATAAATATCGAAAAAGAACCCTAATTTTTTTTAAGTGTAATTACAAAAGTTGTAGATTTTTTATAATCTACAACATAGCTAATTAACTATTTTCCATAGAACTTGCAGTTTTGCCGCAAATCGAGATAAACCGTGTTTTACCTTTAAGAACTCACTTTCCGACCTCCCCCGTAAATTATTTTTCCTTTCATTTTTGTTATATTCTCTTCCGTTTCCAATGGGTTTGGTCCTACTATATATACGGTTCTACTACTACAATTTTTTTTTCACTTTATACCATTTTTAAATGGTTCTATCCTGGTCTATGATAAACATTATATTTATTATGTACCCTGATTAAAATGCAATCTTCTTCGTATTTTACAGGGGAAATAATAATTCAAAAATTCATAACGTAAATATACAATCAGTTAGTTTAAGAATTGCTTTATGTTAACGATAAAGATCGATTAAATTTCTAAAAATATTTTAGGCATTAATAGAAATCTTATAATAAATTTTCAGAATGATAATAATGTTTTTTAAGAAGACTAAAATGATAGTGCAACCTCAAGGTAATGTACTGAAAGGAAGAAGATTGAACTGAGTTGTATATAAAAGAATCACTAGATAGAATAACATTAAGTGAACTATCAATAAAAGTAAAGTTAATTTTTGTTTTGCTGATTAAATACAATGCCTATTCAGAATATCAATTACACTTGAAGAGTATTAATGGAATATGTATTGGCTGATAGATATAAACATACAAATATATACACTAGAGATTTATTTTTGAATTAAATCGTGGTTTTAGATAAGCTGTGATTTTATCTTATATTTTAAGAAGCATGTATTATTATCCATCTATTAATGGCTTATATGTACGTTATTGCTTTTGTTATATGCTTAAATAACAAGCGATTAATAACTTTTAAATGAAAATATCGTGATAATTTTTTTTACATATACGGAAGTGCACTGAAATAAAACTACAATAGGTAATGCATGACGCGTCTACAAAAAAACAAAAAACTTTTTTTTTATAGTTAAGTAAGAGCAGAATTTTGATACTCGTCATATACATAATATGGTCAATAGTAATATTTTGGTAATTGTTTATATAACAGGCATATAAATAATATGTCAGAAATGTATAATAATTTTAGTCTAAGGTTTGTAACCCTATAAAATATTTACCGCATAAACAAAATTTTTTTAAATAGGTTTTCATTGAATCACTTAATTTGTTCATTTCCACTTGCTTGTCCGCCCGTTGACCATCATGATAACTTAAAAAGGAAAAAGACAGCAAACTTAAATTTTGATGACGATTCCAGGCTTAAAAAGTACGTTCAAATTCGTGCCAAAATCTGAAATTCCAAATATGTTTGAAAAGATTTTAGTTTTAAACATTTTTTCATAAAATGTCGCTACAAATTTAGCTTATAAGCAAATATAATGACAATACATAATATTATTTTAATATAATTACAATACAAATATTAACAAATATTAAATATTATTTTAATATAATTACAAAATATTCAAGTATTTTATGAATGCTAATGATGAAAGATACTCAACCAGCCAACCTCTGTTGGCTGTTATCTTAACTTGTTATGATTTACAATTTCAGTATTTTTACATATTAGCTATAAAAATAAACAAAATTTTAGAGCATAAAACTTATGTAGTCAACATCATTAGTATGCTATTTTATAAAAATCATTTTAATTATCACTTTATGATTGACTCTCATTCATTCATTTGTTTAAATTGCTCGCTGCTTAATATGGAGAAATGTGCTTATCTACACTTTTTTATATTTTCTTATAGCCGAGTGTAATTTGGTTTGTATCCCGGAACTCAGTTATAGTTAATGACTTTCAATTTTTTATGGCTTTTTAAATTTCATATACTATTAAATAAAAACTTTACGACTTAATATTTTCCTCGAATTAATTTTGTTTTATTCAATGGTTTCTCCATGAAAATAACGAGTTTTCAACAATAACTTCTTTAAGATATTTCATCGAATTAAAAATAATTTTGTAGAGAATTTTAATGGCTAAACGTCTATTTAACGTCTAAAATATTATTGCTTTGAATCCTAAAATAAAAAAATAAAAAAACCATTTACAACTGAACACTTCTAAGCGAAACTTTTAGGATCTATTTTAGGCCCTTATATAAAATAATGTGATCATACTTTTCGATTAATTTCAACACTTGGGAGGGGGGGTGTTCATTTGCTAAAATACTAATTTGTAAAATCGAGAAAATAAAACTATTTTAATTATAGCATCTTTAGCATTCGAGCTAAACATCATCTACAACTCTTTTTTGAATGACTTTTATCGTAATTTCGAAAAATTTCGGAGAGTTTTTCACAAACTATGTTCGTTTTTGTTTTTGTTATTCTACGGCAAGTACGGCAGCCAGTGCTTAAATTTTTATATAAGCATCATTTTTTTACTCACATATTTTTTTAATTAAATGTAAGATTTTCCAAATATCCATGAAAATGATTTCAAAACATACATTTTTTAGTGTTAAATCAGCATTTTTAATCACGGATAAATCAAAAGGTATTCACTTTTCGAAAAACTTTCAATATTAAAAATAAAAATATATATAATTAAATAATAAAATTAAATATAACTAAATTAATTAAACTTAATTAAATTAGTTGTTTCATCGACTTAGTACTTAATTCCATTTACAGATTTTCATTCCGTAAATGGGTGGATTTTATCTTGTTTTCAAAATCGCGAAAATTTTTAATAGGTTAATTTTTAAGTGTAAGGCATTGGCAATTTAACAAAACAAAAATAAAAAATCATTCAAATGCATTCACTACAACTAGGTTCTGTAATTTATTAGTTTTAACAACTGCACTCGACTAATAGGTACTTTTATTACTACTTCCTTCTTACTTAGTTTGTGTGTAAATCTTAAACTATGAATTGTCACTAAACAGATATTTTTTGGTCCTATTGTACTACTACTTCAATGTTAATAAACTACTTATAAACATTTAAAACTTACTTCAAGCCATATAATTTTAAATTGTAGTTCTTTTTATTTAATGATCTAGTTATAGGAACGAGGATTAGAATATGAATTATTAAATTAGTTCCTTATAATATAGAAAAATTTTCGGTCGGAAATTTTTTATCGTCTAGCCCCCGCATGGAGGCACAAAAATAAATAAATAAATAAAAACCAATAAATAAAAATTTAATTAGCAAACACTAGGAAATTTATATTTTTCAGATATTTTAGTGGAATAATTCAAATTTTTAGTTCAAAGTTTCATTAGTTAACAGTATTTCATAGAATTGTATTTTTTCTTAAATATACAAAACTCTTTTAAACAGTTGTTATATCAAGAAATTTAACAAATTACTCGAAAAAAGAAACTCGATAATCAACGATATGCTGAACTTTTCACCAAAGAACGTATACAAACAAAACAAGGTTGTTTTTTCACCTGTTTTAATCAGAATTTATACTGTTTAATGTAAGGGGTTATATCGATTAACAACAATATCCTAACATGCAAAAGAATGCTTTTACATTTCAAAAGAGTGTTATTTCGAAAAAATTTGTATTTACATTGGTCATGAAATGATTGGTATGATATTTGCTGGACGTACTACACATGTACATTGAATTATCAAGAGTAAACGAAATCAGAATTAAATTTAAAACTTCTACATATTTTTATTCCACACACTTTCTAGTATCGAATCAATTTATTTTTGAAAGGGGTTGGCGGCTGTTTGGTGAAAATCTAATCAAAGTCATATTGATTTTATATTAGAGTACGAAATTTCATCAAGTTATAAATATGCTAGTTTTTAGTGGAAAAACTATTTCAAAATTAGGTTAATATGCTAGGTATAAAAATATACAATATTATTAAATTTTCATATTATAGAAATTGTGATATGAAAATACGGTTGAAAAGTTTATTTTACACATAGATTTTCAGATTTTCCAGGTCATAATGAATTAAAAATTTTGGAAGAAATAAGTTTCCATTTTACTTCTCAAAAAATATTTGATCCTTTTCCTAAAAGTTTAAATTTAAGCGAAATAAAACACAAAACAATGGATTTTAAGGCAAGATTCACATTAAGACCCAGGCCACACAACGTAGGCACGGCAGTTTTTATAAACCATCTTCATAAGTTTTTACTATGTATTTGTATGAAAATATGTTTTATTATTTAACTTGATTAAATGTACTTTCTTTGAACAGTTTGAGAATAATATTTATTTTAATGTCAATAAACTTGAAAAATTCATAATTTTCACAAATTTCTTTTAAATTCAAAGTATTTATAGTTCAAAGAATTTGATTGTTAACTGTGAATATTTGTTAATAATTTTTATTTTAGTTCGAGAATTTAATTTGAAATAGTATGAATTTAATTTATATAATCTTTATTTTAGGCGGAGATCATCAAAATCATTTGATCCAACCAATGAAATATAAGATGGCTAAAATATTAAACGAAAGTATCAATAGGAAAGATGCATATTTAGAATGAGCTCTAGGGAATCTTGGAAAAACATTTTTCCAAAATATGACTTACTCATAATTCTGGGTATATGAGTAAACGAATTGCTTAATTATGTAAAAGAACATCAATACTTTAATCCGTTACAATAAAAATACAGTACGTTTTGCGGTGAGGTTCACTAGTTGACTTTTTATACAGAACTACATTTTTGGAGAAACAAAAACAGTTTAAACTGGACATAAACTTTTCAAAAACTAGCCAAAATTATTAGAAAGGAAATTAAAATTTATTAAAGCGCCAGTTAACACATTACAGAAATTGTTCCATATATTGGAAACTTTTTAAGGTGAATGAATTCATAAGAACCAGTCACATTTTCTCAGACCATCATGCAATTTAAGTACCTGGATGACCGAGCTTTGCTCGGTATTTTTTTTTTTTTTTTTTATAAATTGTGTTTTTTGGAAATTATATTACGTCGAGGCGGAAGACGAGTCCAGCACGCTAACACTTAGCCACTCCAATGACTTTAAATATTAAACAAATATATCATTACATTATAAAAAATTATACAATTATAATAACAAAATCTTATTTGAAAAATATTATTCACTTTATTGTGTTGTTTTGTTGGGTTGGGTTGGGTTTTAAATGTAAAAAAAATTAATTTTACTTGTCAATCGAGCCCCGACCGCGGGATCTCTGCATAAGAGCCTCACACGCTAACACTTAGCCACTGCAATGACTATATGACTATAAATATTAAACAAATATATCATTGCATTATAAAAAATTATCGATAAAACAAGAATAAAATGACATTTTCTAAAAATGATTCCTAGCTAGATCGATTTATCGTCCCCGAAACCCCCTAGTAAATTTCATGAAAATGAAGATCATTGGAGCCGATTCCGAGATTCCAATTATATATATATACAAGAATTGCTCATTTAAATATATAAGATTATATTACCACCCAACATGATAGATGAACGAGAGAAATTTTTAAAGAAGCGCTGTAATGAATATGCAATGCTAATGAATATAAATGAATATTATAAGAATTTTGTTAAAAAATTGTTAAAAAAGATTTCAATCTAGAAATGTATTGTTATAACATTAATCTCGATCGAAAATAGGACTGAAATTATCCTGAATTAGCGTCCATAGAATATAGATACAAATTTGTTATAGAAATTCTTCTATAAATATTTTGAAAATACATAAAAAAGTATTTTTTTAATCAAATAAAACATTGCTACTACATACATATTTTGGTATACTTACAAATACAGCCATCATTTTATTTGTTATCATTATTACAGAGCAAATAACTTGTTGAAAAATGGATGTTACCGTAGTTTTACTCATCCTTAGAGTTTAAAAGTATTTACAATGATACTGTAGCAGATTTTAAATAAATGACAAACGAATAGAGTGCAGCACACTTTTAGCTCCTCAAAAATGGTACCTATATAAAAAATTTTTCTTCCGAATAATTATTTTTTTTAACCTTAATTTTCGTTACATTGTAAACAATTTATAAAAATCGCAACAACATTAAAATTGTTAAAAAACATATACCTAATATATTTGGTTTAAATGATTTTGTGGAAATTTTCAACGTTTTCTGTGACATTTTCACTCTTCCGAAGAGGTGGAATTAAGCCAAGATAATTATATCGGAGAATTTTTATCTGCACCAAAATAAAAGTATATCTCTTATCCATTGTATACAAATTTGATGTCCACCGATATGATTATATGCGATGACATTAATATGATGAATAATTTGATACAAAAATACACAGTAAAATTATTCAAATTTGTTGATAATGCATATGTTTACTATTTCATTTATTTTGTTACGCTTATATTAAAAAAACAATTTTTTTTAACTGACAAAAACAAATTTAAATGAATATTTTCCTGGACGTATAGTATAAGTTAACAGATTTTTGTACATTTTAATATAAATAAGTACACGCAGTTTAAAAACATTGTAAGTTGTAATTGTTTGTAACTTTTAGAAATAATTTGATTTTCTACTGACATACATTCCAAAAATATCGATTGGATGCTGAAATATACCGCTATATGGCCACTGAGTTGGTTATTTCCCATAAGAACCTGACTGAAAAAAATGAAGTTGGGATTAATAAGCATGTACAAACGTTTAAAAATTTGAAAACTTAACAGTTTTTGTTGAGAAATTTTAAAATATTTTCAAATACCTACACAAATTTTTAACGGTAAAGAAAATTTTTATGATTTTTTTTAAGGACTCGGGATATCCTGTGGGAATTGTTAGTTGAGTTTTCATTGATAAATTATCAATTTTTTGCATCTAGGGTATGTCAAAATGATTCTTAAGTAGCTTTAGTACCTTTATTATATTAAGGCAAGTTTAACTAGTATGTAATCATCTATGTTAAAACAGTATATTTTTTTAAGTTTCGTATACTTTTTATAATCAAAGTTCATTAAGTGACTACAGTATACAAATACAACAACAGTACACAATTTTTCCATGCAGTGACCCATTCAGATACTGGCTCCTAAACTAATTATAATTTTTGAGGACGTCGCGGACCCGTAACTTTTAAAATTTTTAATTATATGAAAAAGAATCACCTCAAAATCTAATCCTAATTATTTAAATAATGAATGAACTGTTAAATTTTGAAGAACTTGTTATAGAATTGAATTTTGCTCTCAACAACATTAACTAACTTAGTATATATTTTACATCTTAACAATTTCATGAACATTCTGTAAAAGTTATACACATAATCCACGTATGTTACAAATTGAGATTAATGTTTATTTTAGTAAAATACATAATGTAATGGTCTATTGTTTTGTTTTAATTTTATAATAATTCTCTATAACAGCCACTCCACTCGTTATATGCAACGGTGTTTTGTGGTATGGGTATATACTAATATAAGTAATAAAACATAATTTTTTGTATGTGTAAAACAAATTGTTTTAAATACATTTAATTTGTTTTAATATAATTGTATACTGAATTTTTAAAACAAGTCGAATTATTTGCCATTTCTGTCTAATTTTCGTTACTCTGCGAATTGTAGTATATATAAATCATGTTGAAATAATAGGTAGGTTATAAATATCACTATTTGTTATAATACTTCTTAATATACACGGTGAGTCTTTTGTGAATCTTAGTTTAATTAAAATTATTATTATATACAACCCCGTATGAATGAATCTATTTATTTCATGCAAGTGTTATTCCTATATTAGAATATAAATTTTTATTTTTGGTACACAGGATTAATTAATACGTAACAGTAGTAACATAGACATGGAACTGCATAGTTCAATAAACTGTACAGTTTGTTCGTTCATTGTAATCACATTTTTTATGTGATCAGCATTTATTTTCTATATTGATTAATTGAATAGTTTTAATTATTGAAAATAGTTCAAACAGTTTATATATAATTCGAATAGTATAATTATTTCGTTGAATAATAATCTAAAATTATGATTTATTTATGAATGCTAAAATAAAAGATGTTGTTTGAGCCAATTTTAATAAAACGTCTCACAACTTAAAACTAATTGTTCCCATTGACCATCTTTTTTGGAACCTTTACGAGTCTAACAACTTTCATATTTACATATAATTGCGGACAAGCGTAAGTACCAACTTGATTTAATTAACTTTTAGTTCTGCATGTGTCATATGAATTTACCATAGTCAATGTTTTAATTTATACAGTCACGCTAGTTTATAGTTATTGAAGGATTTAATTCATTACATTTTTCAGTAAGTTCTATAGGATTCATTACATATAACATAAATTTACTTTTTTTTAAATAGTGTTTTGATAAATATTTTTCCAATGTATTAGTTTGGAAACAGCTAATGTTATTTTGTTAGATATTCATTAATTTAACATTTAAACAACACACGATACAGGAAATAGTACATAAAATGTATTCTTATGAGGTTGACGTTATATTAATTTACTTACAGTAAAAATAATTTCGGAAAATAATTTGTAGCTCTTCTTACCTGAAACAAAAGAAAACACTATTATTAATAATTCGACATTATAATATCTTAAAACAAAAGATTAATCGAATAATAATGATGATATCGTAAAACTGTTTTAACTGTTTGCATATACAGCATTTAGAGTCTCAATGTTTGAACTATTAATAATTATTAACCAGGGTGTCTACTATATCCCAAGAACGAAATTCCAGGTCTTTCCCAGATCTCACATTGACTTTTCCTAGACCATTTTTAGTAAATACGAACTATTATCATTTTTCCAGTTCTATGCCTGAACAGTGATTTGTTTATTAGTGAGCATCATTATCGGATGTATTATAAGATCAAGAAATCGTAAATAATTATGAATAATATTTGTAAAAAATTTTTTTGGAAAAAAATTTGGTTTGAAAATACATATAAAAATTCTAAATTCCATTATTTTCATAGTTTGCCATTTTCCCTGAATATTCCATGACTTTTTCAGCAAATTTTAAATTTCCTGAGTAATCCAGATTTTCCCTTGCTAGTAGACAATATAATTAATGTTACACCCTAATTATAATTATTATGTTATTAGTGTTTTACAATTAATGGGAAAGAATTTTCAATTAAGGTATACGGCTAACACAAATGCATGAAGTATTGAGATTATACTTTGACCTTCATAGTGTTAAAGTTAGAGCTGAACAGTCAACCAGTTTCTCGCTGTGACGTTTTCACTTACACGTAGTTAAATGTCTCTCCTACTTAAACCATAATACCTTATGAGTAGCTCAGTGAATTTTCGTGTAAAATAATGAAGACAATGTCATTTAACTACAAGTCATATCAATTATGAATTTAGTTTGAAGTCGTAGATTGTAAGTGTGAAACTAGAGTAATGAAGATAGTATATATTGATCAAATTTATCTTATTTTAGATCGGTCAGTATTATTATCGATTTTATTATTAAAACAAGAAAATTAAATACTTGTCTTGAGGCAAATTCAATTTTTAGAATATGGAATTTCACTTGAAGGTATTGTGGACCTGAAGGAAATGAATATTATAGCTGATTTTAAACAGAATAATATGTATACAAAAAAGAGCTTATTTAAAAAATATATATATTTTATTTTTATATATATTGAAAGATTCACAAAATTAAAAAGTAAAGGAAAATAATAATAGAAGCTTAAAGGCTATTACAGTATACATCATTTCAAGTATTCATTATACTGTCTTCAACATTAATATAACTGATATAGGGTGCTTATTGCAAACTGAACAAAATATTCGAAAATCGAACATCATTAGTGCAGAAATATTTGCCTAAAACATAATGTACCAAGGTTTTCATGGTGCAAGATTTATTCAAACTCATCAAAAGGAATTGAAAAGACGAAAATCATTAAGTTTTAAAAATATAACTAATTCTGATTTATTTCACTATGGTTTTGTTTAAAATCTTTAGAAGATACAGTGAACCAGCTTGTTACTGAATCATACTTTATTGTCTGTTCAACCACGGTATCAATAAAAATAAAACTCGGTAAGCAAAAAAAAAACTGAGTAATTCATAGTCTTAAAATTATAAAATGTACGGTTTCTTTGATCTGTTGTCCAAAATTGACAATGCCGGATCTATTTTAAAATGCGCTAAAACTAGTGTCATATGCTACAAACGTTAAAGAGAATCCACAAAAAAAAAAGTGTGTGCGTGTAACCTTTACGCGCGATTGAAGTAAAACTTCTTTGGCGTTGACGACATATATCACTGAAATGATTAAATATTAACTTAAATAAATAAATATTATATTATAATTTAATTATATTTATTATTCATGTGCTTTACAAAGATTATTTAAATGTTATATTAATATTATTCATTCGAAACAGGTAATTGAATGTCATCATAATTTCTTAAAATAATTTAGAGTAGCAAATTGAAGGTTAGATCAGCACATGCCAATATAACCTTGCTATTTAATATTATAAAATGTCGCAATTGTCAGAAAATTTATTTTTAATTTACTTATTTTAAAAGTAATAAATAAACAAGTATATTTAGAGATTTTCAAAAAAAAATTATTTATTTTGATTTTTTCAAAAAAAGTCAAGAAGCGTGTAGTATATGACATATACTTACAACCAATCATAATTATTATTTTTAAATGGCGGAAACATACTTACAACCAATCAGAATTATTATTTTTAAATGGCGGAAACTACACAGACTATAGTAAGCGTTACTTCCGTCAGAAAAAAAAATCTGAGTTACTCCCTAGTCGCGCCTAAAGAAGTTTTACTTCAAAAATTCAAAAAAGTCGTAATATGCAAGCAAAGCGAATGTACGCGATAAGAAAATGCATAGAAATTATTTAATATGTATTTTAAATTAATGTACTAATTAGCTCTATTTGAGGACAATAAAAAAACTATTTAAAATATAGAAAACTTAAGGCTGGAACACAATTGCATTTACAAATTTTTATTTTTCATTATATTAGTTTGACACCAAAATATGATCAATTAAAAAAAAGTTTACTCATTTTAGTAGTGCAGTTTTAAGTTGGGGAGTTAAAATTAGAAATTTTAAAAAAAAAACTCTGTTTTGTTAGAATTAAAAATTAATTATCCCTTATTTGAACTCAAACTATAGGTATAAAGTAAATTTTTTACCTCAACAAATTCAAATAGTATTTTTGAAAATAAAATTGAAATATTTTATTTTTATACTCCACGTATAGAATACATTTTGTCAGACTATATCAAGTTTATAACGCCAGCAAATGTAGGATATACTATGGAAATTTTGGCATAGTTGTTCATAGAATCATTTGGCTAGAACCATTTCCGCCTGTCCGTGATTCAAAACCGATGAAAAAACGAAGAAGATTCATAAATCGACGAGTTTAAGTATTAACTTTTAATGTATGACCTCGCATAATTGTTTACAGAGTAGCCCGATCTTGATAATTATTTTTATTGGATAGGGTATACCTCGAATTATGCCCCATATAAATTTCTTAAGAGTAATCAAGCTAATAGCTAAAGTAAGATAGGTAGCTATTTTAAAAGTAATAAAAAATTTAGCATGTTCGTAATAAGTAGATTATAGCCACAAAAAATTATAATATAAAAACATTATAACAAAAAATAAAAAAATAAAAATAAACCGACATAAAAACAGAAAAGCTCAAAATAATAAAACGTAATGCGCGGCGGCGGTTCAAAATTACTTATGTATACTTATATTATTTTAAGAACTTAGTTCACATGAAGAATTTCCTAATAAGGAGACTTAGCAAAAAATAATTTTATTATTATTTACTAGAAATACATAATAAAATAGTATAGATGATAACATGTTTTCTTGTAGTTAAAAATGATAAATTTGTATAGGTGATAAAATTATTTATTTTGATTTATATTGAATAATGATAATTTTTAACCTTATAATTAATTAATTGTTAAGTTAAAATAGTCAAATTTGAATAAAATATGGAAGATATCTTGTCGCAGACTTTCTATTATATCTAAGGCTTAGAATTTTATACTTTACTTATGATAATCAGTTTAGTACTTCTAAAGATCATCCACCGACAAACATAAAAACACTTAGATTTAACGAAGTCTAAACATTGTTTCTTCCTTTATTGATTGAACTTTGGATAGTTTACGGTTTGGTTTGTACAATCTTTTGGAGATAGAATTAAAAATATCAATTTTTTGTTTTCAGTTACATTATAATTTAGGATCATCTGTTAAAATAAATATCAAATTTTCTCAGTCAGAGCTTTGGACTGTATTATACAAACTACTGAAGGAATGCAGTTCAAAATTTCAATCTTTCTCAATTAGAGGTTTGGACTGTATCGTGATCGAAATTACAAAATCTTTCTTTCGTCTCACCTATGTTATAAAAGGATTTTCTGATCTTAATTTCTTTTTAAAATCTTTTAAACTTAGTGGTTTGGGCAGTACATTGAAAGATATATCATTAAAGCCCCGTTATCCCCTATTGGGAGACAAATATCTGAATACCCTTATTACTTTCTTACGTTATATTATAAAACACCCCCCGTTAGTCATTCTTTTATATGATGAAAAGATATACAAATTCGTCATTCAACCTATTCATCTTTCACATAAATCACTATAAACTAAAAATATTATAACCTGTGATTGATTGTTCATTTATTTATTTGGCTTTATATAATCGGATATATAACAAACTTCAAGTGAGAGTCTGTAAAATTTTTATTTTTATTGATACACTTTTAGAGTGGTCTCCTTTTTATCCTTTACCCGAAACAGTTGGAATGAATTTTCTGAGAAGTCATTCAGTTCTAAGTTATGTAATCCACACACCCACAGATATCTTTAAATATTATGTAAACATATTTATTATGTTTTATATATTAAAGAAGCGTATTTGTATAACAGCCATTATTGTAAAATCATTATCAACTATCTCTTAACACAAAATCGAAGACCTAGTGGAACTTATTACTCTGTCACATACATTTCAAAATTCTTCGGATATCCCAATGTTTTAAAATTCTTTAAAATTTCAAATAACATTTTTAATCCAGTAATTCTATGAAAATTGACTTTTTGGATACTCAGAAACAACAAAAGAAACAACAAAGGATCTTGTGGATTGGAATATTCTTAAAATGTAGTGTCGTTTGCTTCTCTGTTGCTATTGGATAACGTAAACGAAAAAATTCATGATATCTGAAAATTTTAAAATCTTAAAATAGAAATAGGATTCATTGGATATTTTCTGTGTATTTAAAATAAAAATATTGTTTATTGATTATATATCCCCTTTAATACAACAATAAAAGAGGCTTTAAAAATTTTCTAGTTAAATTTTTTTTTAAATAGAGCGCTATGAAAAACTTACTTTAAACATCAACAAATCTTACTATCACAATCAACTTAAGAAAATTATATCGCAAAAACGGAATCCTAAACATGTGACAATTTTATTTCGATTTTTTCATTAGGTAAAAAATTAAAAATAAATATACATTATGTTTATTGTGTGACAGTAATATCTCTTAAAAAGAGAAGCCTTAAGGGATCCTGTATGCCCTGTCCTAGCTCGGCCAATTTACGATAAGGCTTTTATTCGTATTTTAACTATGAATCGGATAATTTCTGTTTCTAAATTATAAAAAAATTAGACAAAATCTACCTTTTTACTGAATATGAAGTGATTTTCTTAATAATTCAAATACGTTAACAATATTTTTTTATTAAAATACAAAAAGAAACCTATTTTTGACTTAAAAAGATTATACATTTCAAAACTCAAGAGGTTTTGCAAGGCATGTAATACATTTGTGATTTTAAATCGATTTGAAATTCAAAAATGAATCTCATATTTACTTATCACTTTTTGAGTACACCTTGTAGCATGTACATATTATTATTATGTGTAGAAAATATCTATATAAATAATAAGTGTATTTTCTCCAATTTGTACATCATAGGAACTGGAATTATTGTCTATCGTGTTTCCCACATATCACAAGTATTTTTTTTGTAGTTGTTGTCCATTCCATTCTTATATGATCATAATAGTATGGGGGTTATATGTATATATATATATATATATATATATATATATATATATATATATATATATATATATATATATATATATATATATATATATATATATATATATATATATATATGTTTATATATATATATGTATTCTAGTGTAATTCGAAACATGAGATTTGTTTTTGAATCCCGACTGTATTATATGTGTAAAGTGTTTTTCCTCAAGGGAATTATGTACAGTATTTTTTATCAGCTTGATATGTAGATATGCAAGTGTATTATACTTTACTAAACAGAATGGTTTATCATAGGACACTAGTGTTTTTCACATAAAATGGAAATTAATTTTTTATGGTTCATTCTATGCATGCATAATAATAATAATGGGGAAAAAATGAAAAATTAAAACTCAAAAATAACTGCAGAATATTGGAACTAGCCGATATTTGACAAAATTACATATTTCGATCATAAAAAATAAATAAGCACGAATACCACAAACGCTACTTTAAACATTCATAAAACTATTTCTTGGGAAATTTGAAGAAACACAAACTACAACCTTTATGATTGTCCGACGTTCACGGACATTCATTCATTAATTCAATTAAAAATGGAATTACTCTAAAAGAATTGTTGACATCTAATTTTTTAACATTGCAGCATTCTTAATTTCTTAATACAAACATTAGAAACAGCGGGAGCCACTAATCCTTAAAGCCCCGCCAAAGCGGATTCACAAATTTTTAATAAAAATAAATAGTTTACACATAGACACCAAGACAAGTTGGATTGAATTGGACGAAAATGTGTTTAAATATGCCATGATTCTGTTTGGTAAATGGAAATTTTTGAGATTTGCCGTAATGTTAAAAGAAAAAAGCGTTAAATGTAAGCATCTGCATAATATCAGTAGAAGTCATATTAATTATAGAGGGATTATTAAGAATACTTACTTATTTTTGGATTAATTTCGTTACAAAAATCAAATTTACTGTTTTGTTTTTTTTGAATGTTAAACTAAAACATTATTAAAAATAAAAAACTGTATCACTTAATCATGTGTTTAAATAAAGTTTTCATTTTGAGGTATTTGCACCCCATTTTGAGGGGGTTCGAATTACATCTGTATAAGGAAGTAATGATATTTAAGGTAACACGTTTGAAAATGTTTCATAATAATATGAGATGTTTCTTTAAAATTATTCATTGTTACTTGTAACATCTTTGATTTGACAAATTATTACCAAGTCATTAAAATGTAAAATAATATTAATTAAATTATTTTTGTAAAACATTTCTATGTTCAAAATTTTATGTATTGGAAAAAAAAAATTAATGAATAAATTAAATTAAATTAAAATTAAAAAATAAAAACAAAATATGTTTCAAAATATTTAAATATTTAAAATGAAAATGCTTCAGTTAAAAGTAAATAAATGCTTTTTGTATATACTAGATTTATTTATAGTTGACTTTAATTTCACCTTTCAGCCAATCGGAAACCATTATTAGGACAAATAATTTCTGTATAAATATTTTCGTTTAAAAAATGTACCTCTAGCAAGATGGTTTGAAATGGAACAACATTTATATAAATTCTTCGATTTATCCTTAGTTATGAGGATATTATTGAGAATTACATTACGCAAAGCTCAGCATTTATTTTTATCGGAATATTATTTTTGTTTTTAATAGTATTAAGAGTGTAAAGAATAATCATTTGGATATTCGTACTATGACATTTAGGCGTTTTATTTTAAAATGTATCATTTAACTACCTTTCATACATATATTATAAAACGTATTAATAAACGTAATAACAGTTAGAATGTGTGGGCTTACAAGCATGTTAATTTAAAATAACTAATTTGATAGAATATATGAATTTTTCGTTTTTCGATTTAAATTGGAAAAATATATACATAAGTGCTTTATATTACA
This sequence comes from Chrysopa pallens, assembly GCA_020423425.1. Lineage (NCBI taxonomy): Eukaryota > Metazoa > Arthropoda > Insecta > Neuroptera > Chrysopidae > Chrysopa > Chrysopa pallens. The sequence continues at coordinate 15,624,401 of CM035591.1, read as the reverse complement.
TCAACCATTTTACAACAATCCACTAATATTTTAAATTCTTATAATACAACAATTGCTTTGTCATCATTTGAGACATATTTAAACAATTATCATTTTACTGGTAGGCTACTCTGATTTTGAGTTATTTTTAAATGTAAATGTTTAAAAACATTTTAACCTTTTATAGTTTAAAAGTTTACACTACAATCGCATTTACGTCCTACCTCTTCTAGGGATTAAAAATTCAAGAAAATAACCATATAGTTTATACGCAGATTGTAAAATTAAAGTGTCACACAAAAATTAATATATATAGTTTTTTTTTCAATTATTCAATATTTATGTATAAATACTTAAATTATATTCAATACGATTTATTTAATATTTAAGGGCACAATAAGATAATGTTCTATGGTTATGTGGTAAGCTGAGATAGTAATATAGTAGCATTTCAATAATTGAATAGAAAAATTTTGAATATATGACGCTATAAGAAAATTTTTTTGTTTGTTTTTGATAGGTTTTATTGACCTAGCAAAGTGAGATCTATGGTATAAGAGAACAATTTTGCATATTAATTGCTTGTATCTATCTATATTAGTTCCGCTGTAACTTTCGAACGTCTGGTTTCACGAAATTTGTTAGACAAATTTATCAAACATAGAAAATTAACTCTATTGTTTTTAGAAAATTTTCATTGTCACCTACGGAAAAAAACATTTTTTGTAAGAAAATGAAATGTTTTTCTATTAAAAGGAAATTAATAACCGCTTTCGAACAATATATATTATTTACAATTTTAGCTATTTATATATATAATACATGGATTGAAAAGTCCCGGGCCTAACACATAGATGGTGCTAGTTTTATTGCAGTCACCTTTTTTTCAGTTAATACTAACCTTCAAAAGACAGCTGTTAAAATTTCATGATATTCTATTCATTAGTTTGTGAGTTATTGTGCTAAGAGTGACGCTACTTTTGTTATTTTCAAAACAATGGATCAAAAACAATTTCATGTTTTAATTTTACACTGCTTCTTGATGGGAAAAAAAACCGTTCAAGCGAAGCAATGGCTTGAAAAGTGTTTGGTTTGCTGAATTAAAACGTGGTCGTAGAGACACCGATGATGCAGAACGCAGTGGACTGGAATGATTGCGTTGCTCTTGATGGAGATTACGTTGATGAATAAAGCTAATTTTGAATCAAAAAACTGTGTTTTCTTTGTTTGGTCCATGTGTTATATATATATAATATATATGTACATATATATACTTTTATTTAATTCACATTATATTCACTTTTTTAACATTATATTTAATTATATTTAATATGTAACAATGATCATAATTTGATTTTGTGTACGTATTATTTGTATTCGTTTATTTATTTCTGAATGAGGTATTCAGTTCATAGAACTACAAGTTTAGGAACAAATATATATATATATATATATATATATATATATATATATATATATATATATATATATATATATATATATATATATATATATATATATATATATATATATATATATATATATATATATATATATATATATATATATATATATATATATATATATATATAGCTAAAATTGTAATTAATTACTTATCTATTTGTACTTAAAATAAAGTGTAGGTGCCACAAAATATACTTATTTAAAAATTTTCATTTTTATGAATTAAAAAAATTTATTCATAAGACATAATCCAATAATTTTATGTTATATAAATAATATGTAAATTATTTTCACTACCTCTCGTATTTACCAAAATAATTTTAATAAATATTTAATTAACATAATTGTAATTTAATAATATTTATTGTTATACAATATATGATGTATATATATGATGTAAACAAAATATTCTCTAATTATAACGCATAAATTGAAAATTAAAAAAAAAAAAAAAAAAAAAACATTTATTTAATATTTTTAAAATTATTATTTCCTGATTTGAATTTATATTTTATTTGTATATACCTACACAGTAAAATATTAATTGTTACGTCCTTTCAGCCCTTCTTTTTTAATGATGTTCAAATGTACGCCGTAAACAGGGGTGGTGACGTTCAGTGCACATTGGCGGTCTGCATCATTGCTCCAAATCGAGAATAGTTAGTAGTGCTAGATAGTGCCAGCTAGAACAGGCAACAAACCTTTGTATTACATCAAACAGTTTGCCGTAAAAATCCTGTTAAGTTGCTGCAACACATTCGAGAATGGTCCATCTCAAATGTTGTTTGTGGTTTTATATATAAAAAAAGACTTTACAACGTTTGCAGCTGTAATTATTGATTATATAATTCCTTTTATTTTTATGTTATTCTTAAATCGTTTTAGACCATTAGAAAAACGTTTCCGTACAATATTAGTTAGTAGATTGCACTTTTTTGCATTATATTATACATGTTGACACAAAATCAGCTACTGACGGGTTATCTTCTTGTCCTCAACATACTTTTTTTGGGCTTAAGTTTTATACATATTTGAAATTTATTTATTTATTTTTATTATACAGATGCCAAAAATAAGACGTGGATATACCGAAAATTCTAAAGGAAATCTAACTCTTTAATATATATATATTTATATATATATATATATATATATATATATATATATATATATATATATATATATATATATATATATATATATATATATATATATATATATATATATATAATATAAATATATATAATTTAATTCGTTAGCCACACTAAAACTCGAGAATGGCTGGACCGATTTGGCTAATTTTGGTCTTGAAATATTCGTGAAAGTTCAGGAAAGGTTTAAACATAAAGAAACATAACTAATAAGTAAAGGAAATTACTATAAACGACAATTTAATTTTCGAATACAAAATGTTCCTAGCTGTGAAACATATTTTGTTTTTTTTTCTCACATGTTACAAATCATCATTTCCATAGAAACCAAAATCTAATTTTGAAATAAAACTTCTTTATCTCTTCTCACTAGCAATATGGCGAACTGTCAACTATATAAAGTGTGCATATCGCATTGTTCAAATATTACCGGAATCATTCTTGGTTCAGGGGGTTCATATACCTTTCATCAAGTGTATGTGTACCACAGCAAAAATTATCGGGTGAACGCGGTCGCGGGTGAACCCCAGCAAATACCAGGTAAATACCGGGTGCATATAATGTACCGGGTGCACACTAAATACCGGGAATCCGATAAGAAAGGATTTGAAATTCTTCCCCTAAGGGTAGAATTGCATCCGCGTGTAAACGATGTAATATCATTTATTAAAATGTGAAAAATAACACAGCAACGCGTAAACCGGGTGGGTATGCTTCAAAATATAAATTAATATCATAATTTATTCTGATTTGCCGCAGCTTCATTATTTAGTTATAGACAGTTGAGAATATGTTATTATATTTAGGAGATATTGATGTTGATTAGAAATAATTTATATAACAAAACAATGTTTACCCGGGTCAGCTATTCAAAATAGAATTTATTTATCTCTTCTTTTCTATATTAGTGGTTCTAGACTTCCTTTTACTATTTTTCATCAAGTATATGAGAACCACAGTGGGTGCACGAGGTACCGGGTGTCCCACATCAAACACGAGTGTATATATAAATATTTCGTGTCACGGGTATCCCACACCAAATAGTGGGTTACACATCAAATACCGGGCATCCCATAAGAAAATATTTTCTGAAATTCTACCCCTAATGGGATGAAAAGCGCAGAGGCAAAGTTTGTATGGGACAACGGAATTCCTTCGTCCAATCTGCTTCAAATTTTGCATGCAATCGATTTAATATCAATTGTCGCCGCAACGTGTCCGTGTATGCTTTAAAATATATATTAATATCATTATTTATTCTAATTTGCCTTAGCTTTCAGTATTAAGAAATAGATGAAAGTTGTTAAGAATATGTTATTATACTTAGAAAATGTTGAAGTTAATTAGAAATATGTGGCAAAACGACGTTTGCCGGACCAGCTAGTATGTTTATGTATATTTATATATATTTACATTCTACTTAATTACAGTCATAAAAAAAAATAATATTTGCGATATTAATTCCGAGGGTTGTCATTTTAAATTAATTAACTGGCTCCGGGACATTTGTTTAAACTTTTTTTTTAGTAGATATACAAATAAACTAACGTAATTCCCATGTTATTAAATTATGTTTTATTTTAATCGACCTCACATATTCATTCTAAAGTGGACCCAATGCTTTATTTCATTTGGACCGCAAATCAAGGTTTAATTTTACAAATAACGGCTCTTTATTTCAGTTTGAGTAGGTTACAAAGCTTTAATGAGGTGAAACGAATTTTGACTCCAAAAATCGAACGTTTAGTTCGTTTGAGGTATTTGTCAGAGGGTGAATATGGAAGATACTAGACCGACAAACAAGAATCGGTATAAAGATTCTATGAATTTTACAATATATTTAAAAATTAAACAATAAACTTGTAATATTTCTTAATGAGTATTTTATTATTGATTTGTCTGTGTTATTTCCTCGACCGTAACAGTGGCTTGCAGTTTTTCAACTCGTGACGAACGATAGCGGATTAAATTGTAATGTTTTTTTCATTGAGTTTTAATATTTCCACACCTTTTTTATTAGACCACTAATAACATAACAAAACTCAAAAACTAAATTATACTTTATTTAAAAATGAAGAAGTTATAATCTCTCAATGATTATTTTTCATTTCTTTTTTGAAAATGGAATTTTAAATGTAATCGCTATAGAGATACGTCTGTTCATATTTAGAAAAGACGTGGTGATGTATGAAAAGACGTATGCCTATCTTTGTTTAATCAGCATTTTTGAACGCCAATATGAAACTTTTGTAAAAATAAAAAATAAAAAAAACTTTTGTCCCATGTTTGTTAAGTAATGACTTCGAATGAAGTAATTATGAGGTTGTAAAATTAACGTAGTGATCCATTTCCATTATACGATAAATAAAAAAAATTCTATCGCAATCGATATGACTCTTTCATATTTTGTAAAATACAATTGTATCCAATTTTAAGTTTATGCATTCATTTTTAATGGATTAATTTTTATTGTAGAAACTAGTAACGTAAGAGTTGTTGAGAACTTTTTTTTTGTCATTTTCTGACTTCCATTAGACACCATTTTTTTTTTTTTGTGTCAATACATTTACATTCTATGTAAATGGTTTCCAATATCCAAATATATTTGTACTGCTAATAGTACAGTACAGTTTAAACTTGTATCGAAAATGATTTATTCAAACCTAGAGGTTCATTATCTTGAAAAAAAACCAACTATGGCAAAATTTCATAACTAAACAATCAGCTTTTTTAAGATAGATTACATATGCATACATACTTTTAAGTTCAAGTGAAAGGTGTAACTATTTATTATCCAAAAAATCGATGTATACAACCTGACTTATTTTCAAATTAACAACAAATAGAAACATTCATGATGAAATATAATTAATTCGATTAAACTATTATTTTATACCAAAATTGTGAACGTCTATTGGGAGTATTATGACTTTACACAAATGTTGATATTGGTGTAATATAGAAATATAACCAATACACTATCGAAATAATTTAATGCAGTCCATAAATACCATAAATACTACAACGTTCTACCATTAAATAAATAAATCATCCTTATAAAGAAAGTGTTGGAATAGTCCCGAAAATTAAAACAAGGGAACGTCATATATGTATCCATGTTTCGAAGTCTTCAAATACTTTTTCACAGTATGTTTGTGTAAGCCTGTGTTAGATAGTACAAATTGGACAAAAAACACATAGAAAAGTTAGAAAGCAAAAACTTTAATTTGAACTTTTTTTCACTACTTAGATTCGTCATGATTCATTGTTTAGATTTTCTCAAATACATCTAATATATAAAGTATACTTACATCCAATATAATTATAGATTTAGTACCTACACGAAAAAATACATATATTTATATATGTATAATGTTTTGCCATTCATAAATTGAATATATTGAATAAGAATATAACTCACAAAAAAATTATTCAGGATATTAATAATTATTCATACTTAAAAATATGATAGAGAACGCATACAGTATAAATGGTGTAGGCCAGTTTATGGTTATTGATTTTTTTGCAGAAAAGCCATAAGTTGATAATTTTAAAAGTGCCAAGACAATTTCAGTTGCTGGTCTAAATCTAGAACACTACCAGTCTCATCAGTAAATAAATTGAGTAAAAAAATATGTCAAATAGGATTTGATCCTATTCGTAGTTTTCCGTCCGTCCTAAACCAGTCTCCGAATTTGAATTTTCGACAAATAATACTAGAGGCTTATGGTTATTGAAGTACGAAATAAATACACTAGTTTTTATCTGATAGATATATCATAGATAAATAAAGTCTTGTTTTCTTTTTTTCGATAATCATGCGAAGATTTTGCATTTGCTTACGACATACTTTAAAAATGGTTTTATTAAAATAGTGAAATACTTAAATAAACAATGCAAAAGTTGATATGATGCCTCTAACGATATATGTGACAATCATCTCATGTAATAAACACTGTACGATGCCTTTTATCTCATTCCCTCGCATGTTAAATTCTATACAGATTTCTATGTTATTCTCTGGCACGTTATACCCCATAGGTGTAGGTGGTGTCTCTTTTTACTGTCACTTTTCTGTTTCATCGTGTTTCAAATCACTACGATATTAAAGCTTCAAAAATAACATTGATATTTAAGAGTATTCAAAAAGTATCGTTATCTTAACAGGTATCGATAGTTTGCTTTTAGGAAAAAATTAATAAAAAGTACTTACGATATCAATACTTATTTGAGTACTATACTTTCGCTTCGATATTATGCAGGAGCAAAGTATCGATAATTTGATTCAATACTGTGTCCCCAATTAGATAATGGTCTTATAAGGTAATTTGTGTCGCACTCAGTCAAACTCACAACAGTTTATTTTAAATATAAATTTGTAAATTTTATTTATTCAATAATATTTATATTACAAATACATTTAGCACAAAAAATTAAATTAATTAATATTGGAAATTTAATAAATTTTTTCGGATATTTTTATTAAATTATTTTATATAAAAATATTATGTAAATAATTAGAGATAGTTTATTTTTTATAATCGTACTATTTGGAATACACTAATAGATCGCAGCATATATTTAACTGTTCGTTTTTATTTAATTGTTTGATGTTGTATTTATCTTCTATATGACCACTATTTTTTTCGCTTGAGGAGTAGACAGTGTCTCGATACTATTATTTAAAATAAATTAAAACTAAAATGAATCATTAAGGGCTCTGCAATAATAAAATTAGTATGTTGAAGTTTGTAATATAAGTATTGGAATTTAGTTTACACATAAACCAATTATATTACTGGGAACGGTTTCAATTTTCTTCATTGATTTATATATAGAGCCATAGACACTTTTCATTCAAATATCACAATGTTAAAATATCATATAAATATAAACCATTTAGAAATAGCTAGATTTTCCTAAATAAAACTAGATCGAATTCACTTTCAAAAGATTTAAAAAAATTTTTAGTTTAAAGATTTTGAAGGAAGTACTTACTATTTGTCACACCCAACTACTTTGTATCAAACTAGAAAGTCGAGAAAATTATATTTTGATTTTATTGGAATAAGATTGCGTCAAATTTAGTGTAATATACCCGTCAAATGTACTAAAGAGTGTAAAATCGATTGAGTGTAGATAAAGCTAATAACGCTTGACAATATTGACGGCATTCACAAAATGTTGGTATAGATAATCGTAGAAAATCGTATATAAATATATCTATTTTCATCTACCCGTCATCACGAGAGCTCCAATTTCTATGGCATATTCTAGACATAAAATATTAATTAAGGCTCATGAAGTCGCGTTTAAAGTTCAAGCGATAAAAGGAAAGCTCAAATATAAAAAAAAATATTTATTACTTTTCACTTTTGTTTGAAACCTTTTTATATAAACTGGGGCAATTTGGAGAAACGAAAAAAGGTACAATTTAGAAATTTCATATTAGGCCTGATTGTACTTTTTGATGTTGTGAATACACAATTTTTATCCCGTGAGAGATTTTTTTGTCCATATATTGGCTTCTAAGGATTGGACATAATCGATGAAGTCATTTTTCGAAACCTGTTTTTCATGCCAATTTGTAGTAAAATATTAAACATGGTGGTTTGTATAAAAAATGTATTACTTCTTTCAGTTATTAGTCAAATTTGAATTAAAAATTGAAAAGAATTTAAAAATAGAATATATATTACATTTTCTATGCAAACTAACCTGTTTAATATCTATTAAAACTTATGACTTTATTCGAAAAATAGCTTTCAAAAAATAACTTTATCGATTATCTCAAATATTCAGAAGCTCAATTATGGACAACAAAGTCTCATACGGAAAAAAATTGTGTCAACTCATTTATAATATAATAGTGTAGAAGTATAATTAGGCCAAACATGAACAAATGTCAAAATATCCCCTTTCTTTTCATCGTCCTTTTCACGTGAATAAATTATTTCATTCAAATTCGCCACAATTCCTGTAATACAGCTTGCTGATTAACACATTATTCGCAATATATGTTATCCATAAATAAAATATTTATAACTTTTCTAACCTTTATGAAAATTTTCAAACCCCTATGAATAAAATCATAGTGTTTTATAGACTTTTCTCAAAAAACAAATTTGTAATATTCGAAATATGGAAGGCTCAATCTTTTTTTCAAATTGCGTTTGACGGTTTTAGAACTATTATACATCGAATTTTTTCCCAAAAGTTTGCGGATTATAAATTTAAAATTGAGTTAATTTTTATTGATTATAATAATACACTATAGAACTAGATTTTTTACATCGACAATATCATAACAGTTCGATAAAGATAACAATAAAAAATCACTGATAAAAATGTTTATAATTTTTGTTATTTATGTTATTATTGACAATATAAATAAATAAATAATAAAATATATAATCGATTTTAAAATTTGATTAAATTTGTTGAAAACCACAAATATCATTATTTATTTATTCAAACTGTAGTGAATTTAAACAAATTCAGGTTACAATAATTACAGATAAATTATTTTATTAGTAATATTACTCATAGATATAAATAACAAATCTAGATTAAATTATAGCGTTTCGCCAATATGATTAATAGAAAACAAAAATCTAAAATAAATAGATCATTTTTAAATTGATTATAGAGAGGGTACTCAATAAGAACAAATATTGAATGGATAATCCAATTTCATTAAAAGTTCATTTTTTATCGTTATAATTATATTTTCAGTTCCAGGATTAGAAGTACTGTTTTCTTGATAATCAAAAAAATATTTGATTCAATTTTTCGTAATCGTCGGTCTGTTGGTCTGGGAAAATCACTCAAACGATAGCATAGCCCCACAATCAACAAGCAAATATTTATCAAATAAACAATAGTGTAAATTTTGATGATGGTCCCATTTAAGAAACGTTTTACTTTTTCCTCACTTTAATTCCTATATCTCATGAACCGTTCGATTATGATGAAGTTTTGTAAGTTGATGAATTAAAGTTAAATTAAGTTCATGGTAGAGAAAATTGTATGTGACTGAAATGTAGAAAATATATTTTATCATCCTAATATAAAAATTAAAACTCATTCGTTGAAGATGTACCTACAGGACATACTTAGCTTAGGATATATAGCATATTTGTACATTGCGGGGAAGTTTTATTTTCATTATTAAAAATATATTTTTTGCTTAAAAACATTTGCTGAAATTATTTCAAATGATGCCATATTTTAAATAAACATGTATGTAAATTTTGAAATAATTTCAGAAAATGTCTTAAGCCATAAAATTAACTGTTAATAATGGACACAAAACTTGCCCGCAATATATACATTCTTGCAGAAATAGCAAACGTTAACTACAGAAATGTAAATTGTAATACAAATTTGTGGCACTTTAATTTTATTATAGCTCATTAATTTTCGTGCAAAAGAATAAATTTTTAACTCAAAAATATGATAAAAATTTGAGTCAAATATGAATTTGACTCAAAAATATTTTTAAAATGAGAGAACTGAAAGTTTTATATTAGGTAGCAGTTAACTATTGCCATTTACGGCGTTGGGGATGTAGCATATATTTTCAACCCTAGAAGTTTTTTTCTCAATCAGTGCTGTCTATTTTGCCAAAAAGGAGCATAGCCATTCATAAAACAGCTCATTAAGTGCCAAAAAAATTTTTATTCTCAAAGGGATTTTCAAAAATTTAGAATAATACTATCTTCATATTAAGCTAACAGTTAAGTTTTGCAAATAACACCTTTGGTTATATCTCATAATGTTAGCTCAATTAGTGCTGCCAATATTTTATTGAAAACCTTTTTGTTAAAAAGCAGTTAAATTCTGACTTGAGGCGACACAGCATATTATTTCAACGATAATAATTCAGTTTGCAATCGTGCTGCCTATACATCACAGAAATAAAATTAGAAATATTTTTTTAATTTCTTGAAACTATATGCTGTATCGCCACAAAGCCATTATTTGTAGAAGTTTGCAGAAATTTATTAAGAGACTTTAGAAGTGTACGCATTTTTTGTTGATCACTGGAGCATAAAATTTTAGCAGAAATTACTACATAAGCAGTAAATTAGCACGAATTAATGAGACCTGTGTTAGAGTGATTTTGTCCATTTTTTGCCAGTAGTAAAGTACTGCATCAATTAAAAGCTAACAGTACTCTCATTATTTCTCTTTGAAAAAATATTTTTAAGATTAATTTTCGTTCTTTATTCGCAGCCTTAATTAAACAATAATTTCCTAGAGTTGAAATTATATGCTATATCGCCGTTAGTTACTTAAGAAGCTTAATATATAACAAGTATTAATGTATAGTTCTTTGGAAATTCATTTGAGCAGCAAATTTTATTTTTGTCTCTAAGGCACATCGCACATGGAGTTATTTGAGTGAAATCGGCAATATCGCTGATATCTGCGATATCCGGAATATCACAGCATTTTATAACGTTTAACGTTTTTTGAAGAAGGGGTATTACATTTATTGTTTACTAATAAATATATTAGTATTAACCTATTTCAGTTAAAGTTAACCATAAAAACAGATTTAAAAAAAAACTTGTATGAACATTTATTGTAACCATTCTATATATATATATATATATATATATATATATATATATATATATATATATATATATATATATATATATTAGAATATTTAGAATAAGTCAGAGTATATTAGTATTAACCTATTTCAGTCTCCCATTCGTGATCATAATAACTCAAAAGCGAAACGAGGCAGCTAATACATACTCTAGATCGTAAAAGTTCGTAAATGATTAAAGTAGTAAAGTAGTTCAAAAATTGATGCTCAATCTTATATCGAATTTCTAAAAAATTTACTCTGTTATTTGTTACTTTAACTTATTTGATTTGTTTTATGTGATTAGAATAGAAACAGCTACTGTACAATCATTGTATTTATACAGTTCAATTTGTACACAAATAAAACAATAATAGGAATTAATATATATTATATTTTTGTGTTATAGTATAAGATGTATTGGCTTAATTTTATAAAATAAGTCTAAAGTTCATTTCTGTTTATCTATGAACCAATTAAGCCTGTTCTATAGGTTTTATGTCTTTATTTTTAAATATGAAAAATAATATTTTTTAACTATCTATCATTGTCATAAACATTGATTTATTTATATGACCGTATAAACAAGAATAAAAAAAAATTGTCTATGTGATGTAAACAACGTAGGATTCGTCGTGCGATTTTTTTATCACATGTATGATTTTAAATCACGAAAATCACACCGTGTGCGACTTACATTTCCATAAGCAAATCACATCCATGATATTGCCGATTTCACACAAATCGCGTCGTGTGCGATGTGCCTAACTTAGCACAAATTAATAAGCTATGATTTGCGTAATTCTGCCCATTGCAGACTGCAAGCTACATACGTTAGTATTTATGTTTATTTTTGTATTGCCACTTCTCCAAACTACCTACACTGACTACACTTCATTACGATTCATTTCAGTTTAAGATAATCCACCACAAATATTTTTTATCAATTATCCTTATAGGACATAGAAGGTTAGAGTTAATTGATCAATAGTACTCCACTGACGTAACATAATTACCGATATCAACCGATCACCAAAGTTAAGCAACCGACACAGTTAGAATATGGATGGGTCATCGTATTGGAATTCTGTGTACTGTTGTTGTATAGAATGAATATATACCCACTGCAGTGACTATATGACTTTAGTAGTTGAAAAGTAACTTTAAAAAAAAAAAAATTATAAATAAATAAAAATAAACAAATCAGGAGTAGCTAAAATTGGTAATAAATCAATTAAAAAAATATTTATTATTTGCCCATTGTTTACATATGAATTATAAAGCAAACAAAAAGCATTTATTAAAAATTAATTTAAAAGCATTCATTTTATATGTTTGAAAAATTTCAATATTAATAAATGTGCAATGAGCAGACTTAAGTATCACTTGATTCATAAATTAGCTAGTAGTGTCGCTTGATAGCAACGAAAACAATTTGATACACCATGCGTATAGTTTGAAAACTAAAAGAGATTAATCAGGAAAAATGACGCAATGATACTTAATTAGCAAAGCTAGATTACAATAAGCATTCTAGAATTACGTAATTAGTAAATTAGAAATTAAACACCCGCCAAATATTTTAATGTAGCAATTAGTTTTTATGTAATAAAACAAATAAAACAAAAAATAATAATTTGAACTACTAAACTAATAAATGCAATTATAAATAAATAAACATTAATAAATTATTATAATATAAAACTATAAAATACCAACTAAATAATTTTCTATAACCACTCAAAATAACTTCCAAATAACAAAAACCAAAATAAGCACTTTTATCATTAAGTAAGAATGCCAGAGTTAGTAAGAATGCATTGGACACAAAATTAAACAAGTGGTCTAAGTGCGATCCGAAAGGTCCACACGACGAATTCCTATGGGAATTATTAAACAATAATTTGGTTATTATGACGAACTAGCACTATATGTCCTGGCTTTGCGAATATATTATTAATATTTTGTGTCTACATAAGAACGTAAACTTGATTATTACCACTTAATTTTTAATATAATATACTCAAATTAGCTAATATATGAAAGTAATGTGTATTTGCCGCGGACTTTCTGTACAATTACTTTGTATATTCCAAAGCGCTCGGTCAGCGGTACACCGATAAAGAGACCAAATATTGTATTTTTCCGATTTAGTATAGAAATTTTAAAATTGCATAGTGAAAACGTATACTTTATAAGACCAATTTAATAATCATATTTTCCCACAAAGAAATAAAAATTTGGAAATGACAAACTTTAAACGTTGTTTGCATCCCTTTGTGAATAAATTTAGATAGTTTGCGGCTTAGACCGTGATGCAAAAAAATCTAAAAATTTTGCTCACACTTCACTTATTTAGGGGTTGAATACAAAAAATGATTTCATGTACCTCACCATTGTTATAAGAAGATACTCCATTCAAAATTTCAAGCTGTTACTAATCTAATTTAACTGTATCTTGATCGAATTTAAAAAAATGGAAACCCCTCTTCCTCCCATGTGGAGTTGAATTTCAAAAAGACCTTTCATTTATATTCCGAATGTTATATCAGAAAACTCATCATAATTTAAAACTTTTTACCTTTAGTGGTTGCGGCAGTACGTTGATAAATATATCAAAATATATATCACCTCTTCTAAGGGTATGAATTTACACAAATACCTTAGTGAGGCTTTTACATTTTTCTAGGAAACTTTTCTCTTTTTAAGAATTTTAAAATTTAAGAAATATTAAAAAGAAAATTAACCAATTCAGTCCAGACTAGAGCAAGTTTTATGCTTAGCTACACATTTAGTTTTTAATTTATACAGATATAGGTATTTTTTGCTCATGTTTTATCCTGAACAAATAAACAGTGTAAGCAATTTTGCCAAAATGTTAGATATTTTGCATTCCTAGATTAATTAATTAAGTAGATAGCCTTACAAACCTCTTAGTTATTTTCTATAGATACTTCAACATTGAAATCTCAGAAACTATAAACGTATTATAAAAAGGTATTTGAAACTGTAAACTGAAATATACATTTTTTTATGGAAATTTCTGAACGCAAATTACGTATAAAAAGGGGTTTCATGCATTAAATTCAGTCACGAATTCGTATTCTTTTTGTTATATAACAACATAACATTCAGTAAATACTTTTTGTGATGCATTTTTTCAAATATACATAAACCTTGTAATGCATTCCTTGTTCAACTAAACTCATCTATCTATTTTCTGGTTTGGGATTGATTGTAAATATGAAATAAATATATATATACTTCAAGTATTGCACATTGGCTGCAGTGTATTTCAATTTATGATGAAAAGTTTTTCTACATCACAAAACATGAATATGTATGTATTTGTGTCTGATGCCTTTTATCGACAACTCAACTACTACGAATTACGATAAAGTTTTACAATATAGTTTTTAGATATTGCATAAAACAACCATATCAGAAAAGAGAGAGACAAACACAGTTTGAGTTCAGATTCAACTTTTCGACAATAGCTTAATATTATAAATTCGAATATGATGCTATTGTGTTACACATTTAAAAGTTTAAATATTTGCCATAAAACATAAGGTTAAATATTACACATATACTTAAACGTATTTAAAATGGAACACTTTGCATATTTTACATATACGAGCTGGATGACCGACCTTCGCTCGGTATTTTTCTTTTTTTTATAAATTGTGTTTTTTGGAAATTATATTACGAAGACGAGTCCAGCACGCTAACACTTAGCCACTCCAATGACTTTAAATATTAAACAAATATATCATTACATTATAAAAAATTATACAATTATAATAACAAAATCTTATTTGAAAAATATTATTCACCTTATTGTGTTGTTTTGTTCGGTTGAGCTGGGTTTAAAATTAATAAAATTTAAAAAAAAATTAATTTTACTCGTTGGTCGAGCCGGGATTTAAACGCGGGATCTCTGTATAAGAGCCTCGCACGCTTACACTTAGCCACTCCAATGACTATATGAGTATACATATTAAACAAATATATCATTACATTATAAAAAATTATCGATAAAACACAAATAAAATGACATTTTCTAAAAAAAAACAAAAATGATTCCTAGCTAGATCGATTTATCGCCCCCAAAACCCCCTATATACTGAATTTCATGAAAATCGTTGGAGCCTATTCCGAGATTCCAATTATATATATATATATATATATATATATATATATATATATATATATATATATATATATATATATATATATATACAAGAATTGATCATTTAAATATATAAGATACTAGTATACTATATACTAACAAATAACTAATTGAAAAGAATAATAATGGGCACATTACTTTTTCTTGATGTATGATTTTATTTATCGAATTATTATCGATTTCAGAAAAATTATTAGAATTTATGTAAACCTATAGGAGTCACGTATTTATACAACAAGTTGCTCTTTGTAATCCGCCCATATACTATATATATGTATGCATATGTTATTAGTAATGTTTGATAAAGGGGTTAATATAGTTCTGAATCGCTAAAACTTGTATAAAAATCTGGAAAACATAAATAACTGTTGTTTCTACTTTGCATACTTTATGGTTAAAACAAACCATAGTACAAGATACCAGGATGACATATTTTAGTCGGTGATATAATAAAATCTAAATTCCGCAAAAATCACTATCCGATGATAAAGAATCATAAATTCATATCTTGCGAAAAAATAATTCTCCAATATTTTGTTGTTCAAATTTACTTGTTAGTGAGGATACTTCACTACGTAAATACAATCTCTTATAACCTGATTCGACAGATATGTATTAAAATATTACATATTAGAAATTTTGTTTTTCAACACGAATAATAATAAAGTTGTTTAAATTAGAAAACTCGAATAGTTTATAACTATACGATGTTGTCGTTTTAAATACAATAATATAGGCTATTTTATGAAGGTAATAATCTGAATATGATTTGTATTAAAACACCAATCAACAAATATCATTTAAAGTCAGTGAACAATTTAACATTATGAAGTAATTTCCAATGGCAAACTTTATCATTAAAAGTAACATTTCTATTAAATATATTGAAAATACTATCGAGAAACAGAATAATTTTATTTTTATTTTCAGAAGAACATTGAAAACTAGCAGAGTGATGAAAGCTTAGCAACATTTTTCATTGGCTTTATCATACAAATAATTTTTGATGTGAAACATTTGTATAACGTACTTTGGTAGTTAAAACAATATAAAACGCGTCATGTGTTAGCATAAAATATTTTTATGACACATCTGTGTACTATCATATGTACGAAACATACATATAGACGAGGTTCGATAATTTTTGAAACGAAAAAAATTATAGTAGGAAACCCATTGGAAACGGAAGATAATATAAGAAAAACAAAAGGAAAAATAAATTACGGGCGATCGGAGGTCGAGAAATGAACGTGGGTGAGTTTTTAAGGGTAAAACACGGCTTATTTCGATTCCCCGTTAAACTACAAGTCTTATAGAAAAAATAAATGGCAAAGTTGAAGGTAATAAAAAGATCTACAACTTTTATGTTTACACTTATTTCAATTTTTCGATTGAAAAATAGGGTGCCTTTTCGATATTTATTCAAAATTAGGTGATAAAAAACATATTTTAAATAAAAAAATAACTATATTTTTACATAGAATTGGTACATAGAAATGTAAGTTTTCATGAAAAAAATTTTATTTTGTAAAAGATAAAAAACCAAAAACCTGGTTATTTCAATTTTTTACATAAATTATGAGGTTATGTAAAAAATATATAAAAATAAAATTTGTAGTTCTTTATATTACCAACAACCACCATTTCACTTTTTTCCATAGGACTTGTAATTTTGTCGGAAATCGAGTTAAACTCTTTTTTATCCTAAAATATTCGCCTTCCTCCTGACATCAATTTGAACGTAAATTATTTTTATTATATTCTCTTCCGTTTCCAATGGGTTCCATAAATTTTTTTCACTTGTTACCAATTTTAAATTTTTCTACCCTGGTCTAATATGTCACTAAAAGACTATGATTATTTTTAAGAACATAAATAGTACTACAAAAATCATTAAGAACACACACATCAATAAATATATGAATGTGTGTACGGTTGTGTACATGTATTGTGTACACATATTAACAAAAAATGTTTGTATGATAGAGAATATAAAATAATATAAACTTCACAATAATTTGCTCACATATCACTTTTGAACACCAATTGAGAGCTATTGTCCTAAATATAGGATTCAATGTGGCATCTAACCGATTACCAAGGAAGCTATGGCTTTCGCGCGTTTATGTACGCAAATTAGTTTTGGATAGGTTTGGATAGGTTTCAACAAGTGGCCTTATATATGCTTTTTAAAACAAAATAGCGGAAACAATACATTAATTTAAAAAAATTAACCAAATCTATCGAAGATCAAAAGGAAATTAGAAGGGATTACAAAAATGTATATAAGTTTACAATAAATAAGGAATAGTAAATTGTTTAAAAAACTTTTGAATAATGTATTTGGTTAGTAAGAGTGTGTGGGTACACAAAAAAGTTTAAAAAAATAAATAATTTAAAAAATAAAAACCCACCTGCAAAAAAGAAAATTAAAATCTAATGCACTAAGGTGACCTAAACAAAATTGATTAAATTAAATGAAAATTTAAAGCCAAAGTTAAATATCTGCATTTAGTTGAGGAACAGGCGGGACATGCATTTATTTGTCGTTCGGTTTATAATTTGAAATTGATTCCCGTCTGCTACTCAATTTAATGCGTATATATCCGCAACTTAGATTTTAAATTTTCATGAAAATATAATCAATGTTGTTTTGGTCGTTTTAGTACACATTTCTTATAAATTTTATTTTCCACAGGAGAGATGTATATTTTTTAAATTCTTTATTTTATTTATTTGTTTAAAATCTCATTGATTATGTATGTAGATAGAATCTAAAATTTTTTTATGAACTCAAAAAATAGCATCTCACAAATAGATAACATTAGTTACAACAATAGGTTAAAATTTTTAATTTTTTTTTTCTGTGATAATTATAACAAAAAAAAAAAAATAAAAATAAAAATAAATAAAAAAAAAACATAATTATCATTAACGAAACTTTTTTTTTATATACAAACGGAGTTCATTTATATTCTCTATTATTATAATTATTTGCTTAAAATACTTTTAATGTGTAACAATATTATTGAATCAAAGTATGAGGACAGTGGCGAACAAGTGACTAGTTTATTTTCAGTACAAAAAATGTACTAATTAAGTGCTTTTATGTTTTCAGTTCAACCAAATCATTCATCTAGAATTTTATATACTATTAACAAAATTTTAATTTTTAATAATTACCTAATTTTATAATTAAGGATACACGAGATTACCTTAAAAAAATACTATGGATCACACAAAGCTAACTATGGGTTATATGACATATGTTAAAAATTAATGACCCACGGTGTAATAAATCCAAAATACACAGTGTTCAGTAATAAGGTATAGCAATATATTTAAATAAATGGATAAATATTCAGGGTAATACTATTGACAATATTTCTTGAAATACTAAATTATAGTAAACCAAGTTTTTGATTCATTCATGAAAATGTACGAAAAGCAATTCTAACTAAACAATGCAATACATTTTTACTGGTCAGATGTTCTTGTGATGGGTTCGATTTTGTGAATTCCGAGTTTTGATATATCATTACGTTTCAGGATCACAAGAATTCCAATCCGAAGTTTTCAGATATATGTCTGCTGCATATTTTTGTATATGTACGAGACTAAATGAATGCCCCTTTCGAATTTTTCGTATAGATTATCATTTAGAATAATAGATTTTTTAGATTGCGCAGTAGTTTTGATACTATTCAACAAAATGCTCACAAAACAGAACAGGGGGTCTGGTCGAAACAAAGCTACTCAAATCTCAGCATATTCCTTACTGGACATACATTTATTCTTCTCAGTCGACAACTTTAATATATATTATTTTCATTGTTTCCACAATAAAAATATATGATCTTTCACAGATTTTTCGCTGGATGGACCAGGCAAGCTATTTTTAGCCATCCTATATTTATTATGGAAAGTTCAATGTTCCTTGTAAATTGGTTATACTGTTATTAAATAACCTCATAAAATGGTATATAATTATTATACATATGTTGGATTAGTTGTTTAATTAAACGTTAATTAACGTTTTAAATATACACAAAAGATTTATAATAACTGGTACAGTAATAGTTTTAATTAGAAAATATTAAAATATATATATAAGTACATTGAATATATTTGAATTTTGTAAATCTATGCACCTATGTATAGAAATGGTTCATGGTATTATCCCGATATATATCATAATTATGTGTTCACAAATACAGAGGATCAGAGTTTTATAATATAAATTAGATATAAACTATCTACAAATAAAACAAAAAAAAAACCAAGTGGGCTCTGATGTTACGTGATTCTGATCGTATGAGGACTTACCACTGACGTAACGTAATTACTGATCTTAAGCGATCTGCAAAGTTAAGCAACATCAGACACAGTAAGAACTTGGATGGGTGACCGCCTAGGATTTCTGTTTGCTGTTGTACCCACTGTAGTCAACAAATGACCTTAGTAGTTGAGATTTAAATCAATTTTACAAAAAAGCATGCGAAAAATTATAAATGTCAAAGAAACTCTGTCTGCCTGCCTGTCTGTATGTTATCCTTTCACAAACAAGCCATTGAACAGTTTTTGATGAATTTTCTAAATTTTTTTGGAAATATATTGATTTGATCATAGAAAACGACAAAGACTGTTTTTTATTAAAACCCAGGTATTATAAGATCGATTCATGAGTTTATTTTATTATTTGTAAATATTTTTTCTTTCACTGACCCAGTTTTGATGAATTTTAGTACACAGATAATTAGGACCTTCGAGGAGAATATTGCTGTTGTCCGCTCGCTTCGAAACTCTGCTTTTTACTTTGTAATGTATTTTGGTTTTTATAATCTTTTTTAAATACTAAAAATTTTGAATAATTACTTCATAAATTATAAAAAAACATTATTATTCGCTCTCGCATGCATTGGCACATAGACCAATTAAGATTTAAACGTGCGGCTTATATTTAACTCTTTATAAGATTGGAGTCTCATCGATAATGCGGTCTACTACTTCAATGAAGTTCTTGATATAACTAAACCATTTTGCGTTTCGTTTGTAAGTATGTTTTTATGTATATATCTATCTATTTCTATTTTTATTACGCTGTAACTTCAATTGAACACGTTTCATATTTTTTTAAATTTGCTTGGCGTGTTTAGCACATTCAGAAAATTTACTTTATAGTTTGTGGTCATTTGAGGCTCTGTAATAACAAATTTTAAATTATTTTACAATAATAGAATTATTGATATTCTCATGCATAAACTCAAAAAACTCAAAAATGAATTCCTATAAAAACACTTCATATTTAAATTTACTTTTTAAAAAACGGGGTATCACCGTGACTGACATTCAACTGAGTTACTAATCTTATGTATTATGCTATAATTAACTTAATATTAAAACAGCATATGAACTAGCAAACTTCATCACGAAATATTCAATTTTGAACTCATGATGAATAACTTACGCTCAAATAATTATAGAAAAATTAAATAGTTTCTTCTTACCTAAAACAAAATAAAGAAAATTATTAAAAATAACGTAGTAAGCATTATAATATTTCTAAATAAAAATTAATGGAATTATAATAAAATGAGTGAAAACTAATATTCCAACCGTGGCAATATGATTATAAAGAACAAACCAAGAAATTTGATTGTCCGGAATTAGAGAAAGTTATGTAGCATATTTTGTAGTGAGTTAAGTACAATAATTGAATATGTTTTGTGCCATCCATTTTAAGACTTTCATAACATCGAAATTACGTCCCATTTCTATATATGGATTATTTAAAAAAGGTCACATATTTTAAAAATGAATAAAACGTTTTCAAACTGTAAATGAAAGTATTAAATTAGCCACATAATGTTTGGAAAAATTACCAATAAGTACCCATATTTTCTTTTATAAACTATCGAATGTGTATAGTTTTATATGTTATTGTTTGATTACTATTCCTTAACATGCCTATTCTAATGTGTTTTAAAGAAACAAACGTTTTCTGTATTTTAACTCATATTTCTTGGTTCTTTAAAACACGTATTAAGGTCCCAATTGGTAGTTTTACTCGTTTTAAATATATAGTTGCCTGCAATATATATTTTAAATATATAGTAGCATTACAAACTTAAGTCTGAATATAGGAAACCCATATACTTCATATTCGATTAAGGTATACAATATGTATGAGTGCTTCTTTAAATGCTTATCTCATTATATAATAATATACTTCTTAACGATTCTCTATTCAAATTACCCCAATAATTTGTCAAAATTTGTTGTTGTTCTTAGATAAAGTCTTATATCACAAACACATGTTTTGATTAATGTTGTGCATCATCAATATGAACTATAACTAATCGTAATTATTCACCTGCGTTATTATACCAATATTGACTTGGTGAAATTAAATTGTATTTTCCTCGAACGATGTCTTAATATTTTGATCGGTAGATTTTAAATTAAAATAGATTTTAAATCAACATAACTCGAAGAAAATATGACCGTGAGCTTTGTCAATTATAATTTTTGTTTTGAAGAAGAAGTTGTAGATAGAAAACAAAATACTTGTGTTTATTTGATGCATGTTATTTATTTGTTTAATTCATTCATATTTTATTTTATTCTAGGTTTGATGTCAATAGATTTTCATTTCTAGATGTAAGTTTTTATACATTGTTTTTCTTAAACAATGGCAGTTGGTTTTATAATTCTCTTTGATTTAAAGTATTAAATAATACCTAATAATATAAAAATAATAATATTTTTAAGATACACACATTTTTTTTAAATAATTACACAAAAGTTTGATTAAATAAATTGACTTATATATCTTACCCTTAATAAATTTGTGACCTGTTCACTTGAGTGTTTGAAAGGGAGTCTACTCTGGTATTTTACAAAGCAGACAATTTTGATAATAGACCATTTGCGCATCTCAAATTCAATATATCTTGATTAATCCGGTCTATTTACACATTCAAGTTTACATAAATTCCCATAAAGCTGAATATTGGCATAGTTGTTCAAAACATCATTATAAAGAAAATCTCAAAAGTCCTCATCGTTCCGAGGTGTGCTAAAAATTTGGCACGGGGTCAAAGGTCAAAAAAATGAGTTTTTTGCGCTTTTTAGCGAAACGGTGAGTTTTTTCGCAAAATTACCCCAGTACAAAATTGTAGATCACAAAATTCTCTACAAAAAATATATCAATAATTTTTTTCCTAAAAGCCACCATTTTGGAGATATAACGTTCCGAAAAGTTGGATCAGTCGTAATCCCTCTATTTTGCACACGTTTCCACGCCACCTATGAGGTAGTGTACAAAGCGCGTTTTTTTTAACGTGGTTTCCCCAGTAGGCCTATTCCACGGGTCTGCTGAGATTTTATATGTTTTAAAACTATTGCAAAATAATATTATATATTATAGTGGGCAAAAACAACGGCGGTGTAATTAAATAAAATACTTAAAATAAAAAGTTAGTCGTCTGATTCATAACTGTCCAAGATTTCTGTTTCTTCTTCTTCTTGATCTTCTTCTCCTTCTTCTTCCTGTTCATCCTCTTGTTCTTCTTCTTCTTCTTGTTCTATTTCACACGTAAACTGCCCCAATAGCGATTCCTGATCGGTATCAAACGAATCTTCAAGAGTTGGTGACTCAACATTCGAGCATGATCGGCCTTGACAGTGTGTGCATGCCAGGGAACAAAACAGTCCAACTTTTCTGCAACCACATTTTGCACTACACCCTTTCTTGCAGTTGCAAAATATTGTGTTGAGAAGTTTCTCAGGTGCTGGTGGAAGTAAAGTTTGAACTGGCTCTAGTGTATTGTCGATCAACTTCCAACCCCAGTCTTTAGGGTCCAGCTGATTACCAAGCCACACTTGAACTTGGTAATATACCCGAAACAGATGTTGATGAGCAGCTACTGAGGTTGGAGGAAGAGAAGCTAAGTTGACTTGTTTTTTATTACGCGTATTTTTCACGAAAGATGTGTATCGCAACTTATCTAAGCAAGTGGTTTTTTTGGGGGCTCCGTACATAGCAAGAAGAAATTGAACTCCGTTGGTGATAACATGTTGTTGAGTTGAATTACTATTTTTAAAAACTTCAGCACATTGTAGTAAATCTTTTTTTTCAAACATTTTGAAAACTGTTGTTTTTCCTCTCCTGTAAAAAGCAGATGTCGTATCGCAGCCAGTTATTGCGTGTAGAAACAATACATGATTTTGACATTTAGGAAAATTGGATAAACTGTTTGATGAATATATTTCCGATTGATTTTGGGCTTTTCCGGGTTTAAAAAAATAAATAATTTTTTCAGTTGGAGTTCGAGCAGTAAGCAAGACGAGTAAATCAACATCCTCACCAACAACAACAGTTGTATTTGTCACACTGAATTTCTTTATCGCTGTTTCAATAATCAATACATCAGCATCATCATTAGCTTGTTCAACGGATATATTCTCAGCAGTAAATTTTGCTTTCAACATCGAAATAAACCTAGATTTATTGTGATTATTTGCAAAGAATTTCTGTTGACTGGTAGGAACTGTCATTGATTCATCGAATATAATATCAGAAGAAGTTGATGAAGCAGCATTTCGACGGCGTTGCTCTGCTGCTTTAATATTTCTCGTATAATCATCATATCCGTCAAATACGACAGTAACTCTGGAACCAAAATGTCGACGTACATATTGAACGTATTTATCTAAGATAACGTTAAATGTTTCCTCGCTATCCCACACCACTCGATGTAATAAGAATCCTCCGTCAATTATGTACGTTGAATTAGTGTTATTAATATCAACATTTATAGTCTGAAAACAATCGTAAATAGCCGACTTCTGGGTCTTGCGCATTCCAATGTCATCAAATAATGTTAACGGATAAGGAGCTAATTCATACTCGAAATATTTCTCAATTTCATGAAAAGCCGCAGTAACACTCAAACGTTGGAATAATAACACTGGGTCAACAGGTACTTTTTCTTCGTGAACTTTTACGGTGCTACTCATAGCTAAAAGAGGAACAACTTTG
The DNA here is from genome assembly GCA_020423425.1 of Chrysopa pallens. NCBI lineage: Eukaryota > Metazoa > Arthropoda > Insecta > Neuroptera > Chrysopidae > Chrysopa > Chrysopa pallens. The sequence goes on along the minus strand of CM035591.1, from coordinate 15,599,970 downwards.
TCAGCGCGTTTAAGTTTAATATCTTTAAATGTCAGTCCAGTTATTTTAGCAATAGAGATAAGCCCAAGTTCACGTGCTTTATAGCAATTAATTGTATTATCACCAACGACACCACTTGCAATCGAGATGACTTTGTTAACCTCTGGGAAAGGATCATGAATCGAGAACCACTCAAGAAGCATTCGTATGTCTTTAGCGTCTTTTTTTACACGTGAATCACTGGCATCAACATGCTGTTCAGTCGTATCCATCCTAACATTAGCAAGATCTTCTAATTTCTCACAAACTGTGTTCATTGCATGCATGATGTAAACCCATTTACTGATTACACTTTGTTTTGTACTTCTTCCTCGAGCAATACCTCCATCTGTCTTCATGGCTTTCATCATAGACTGTTCGATAACCATGTCTGTAGAAGTTCCACAACTCAATTTATCTGAGCGTCTCACGGTGAAAAATCCTTCGGTAAATTTTTCGTAAACTTCAGGATCCATCGAGTCCTGTAATTGCATCATGTCTTGTAAATACAAGTGTGCAGATTTAGCATATGGAAAATGTCCTGACGAGTGGAAATAAGGTAACATTTCTTTTACACAACTTAAATGAGCTTTCCAGTCCCCCATACGCTCAGCTCTCAAAAATTCTTTTGCAAGTGAAACCATATTAAAATATTGTATCCAAAGTTGCGCTGTTGGTCCTCGTTCCTCAAAATCTTTCAATTTCATATTAAATTTATGAAGTAAAGCACCTGATACTTCATTATCATTTTCAATATCTGAATATGAAAGAGTGCTATCTAATATATGGTCCATATTTATGATTAAATCTGCTCCCATGATATCATTAATATCTATTGTTTTTAATATTGTAATTGCTAAAGCCAGCTGGAGTAGTGTATGTGCTCGAACAGCTCTTGCGTAAGCATGACCATTGAGCATTTTTTCTAATGACTTTGGTGCATAGATTTCTGAGAGTACTTCTTTTATCCCGCTACCTTGCATAATATAACCAATTGCTCCGAGATAAGACATGAGTAGATGAAATCCTCCAAGTCTGACAATAATCTTCGATACTTCAGAGCCGTCAGGTGCGGCTGATACAATTTCTCGAGCTTTCGCATACAAGGGTTGGTCGAAAGTCACGATGCATACAGTGTGGCCGTAACGTTTCGCGTTCTCTAATGCACAAAGTAAAGTCGTATAGACAGTATTATAGTTACTAGCTGG